>PVJS01060699.1:0-11182 GCA_004027185.1 Glis glis | reverse complement strand
GCTGGGTCATACGGTAGGTTTATTCCCATTCTTCTGAGGATCCTCCACACTGTTTTCCAAAGCGGTTGCACTAATTTGCAATTCCACCAACAGTGTAGTAGAGTTCTTACTTCTCCACATCCTCGCCAGCATTTGTTGTTGTTTGTGTTTTTAATGATTGCCATTCTAATTGGGGTTAGGTGAAATCTCAGGGTAGTTTTGGTTTGCATCATTCTGACTGCTAATGATGTTGAACATTTTTTCATACATTTATGGGCCATTTGTATTTCTTCTTCTGTGAAGTGTCTATTCAGTTCACTTGCCCATTTTTTGATTGGATTATTTCCACTGAAAAAGAAATCCAGAAGACATTTCCACTCACGATATCCCCCAAAACAATAAAATACTTGGGAATAAACCTAACCAAGGAGGTAAAAGACCTCTACAAGGAAAATTACAAAACATTGAAAAAAGAAATTGAAGAAGATCTTGGAAGATGGAAAGATCTTCCATGCTCTTTGGTAGGCAGAATAAATATCATCAAAATGGCCATTCTCCCAAAAGTGCTCTACAGATTCAATGCAATACCCATTAAATTACGAAAGTCAGTCTTCACTGACAGAAAAATCTGTTCTTAAATTCATTTGGAACAACAAAAACCCCAGAATAGTCAAAGTAGTTCTCAGCAACAAGAACACGCAGGAGGCATCACAATACCTGACTTCAAACTGTACTACAAAGCCATAGTAATAAAAACAGCATGGTATTGGCAGAAAAGCAGATACATAGATCTATGGAGCAGAATAGAAGACTCCAAAACAAACCCACACACCTACAGCCAATTGATTTTTGACAAAGGGCTAAAAACACCCAATGGGAAAAGGATAGCCTCTTCAACAAATGGTGCTGGCAAAACTGGCTAACCATATGCAGAAAAATAGAAATAAACCCCACTTTCTCACCCTGCACTAGAGTCAACTCCAGGTGGATCAAAGACCTAGAAATCAGTCCAGAGACCTTGCAGCTACTCGAAGAGGGCATAGGCCCAACACATCAACACATAGGCACAGGTAAAGACTTCCTCAACAAGACCCCAAAGGCACAGGAAACAAAAATGAGGATAAATACATGGGATTGCATTAAACTAAAGAGTTTTTGTGCAGAAAAGGAAACAAGAACCTCAACAGAGAGCCAACAGAATGGGAAAAGATTTTTGCCAGCTACCCCTCTGATAGAGGACTCATATCTAGAATATACAGAGAACTTAAAAAAATCACCACTAAAAAAACAAATAACCCAATTTAGTGTATATTTCTTATATATAGTGTACACTTAGTATTAATTTTACTTTTCCAACAATATTTTCAGCAAATTTCAAAATATCTCTTTTATAATATTATTCAGTACAATTCAACTATTGTGGTTATTAGCCAGGTGTGGTGATACATGCTTGTAATTTCAGCTTTTGGGAGGCTGAGACAGAAGGATCACAGGTTCAAAACCAGCCTTAGCAATTTAGTGAGACTTTCAGCAACCTATCAAGACCCTATCTCAAAATAAAAAAAAATTAAAAAAGGTCTGAAGAGTAGCTCAGAGGTAAAAGGTCCCTGGGTTTAATCATCAATACTACAAATATATGCATATGTAAATGTATGTGTGTATATATACATGCCCTGTTTATCTGGTTTCCTCATTTTTCATGTTTTGTTATTGCTATCTTTGGGTTTTAACAATAGTTTTCTTTGTAAGTTTATCTTTCTTCTTATTTCTTAATTTCCAAAGTAATATTTATAAAATTTCACCTGAAAACAATTCAAAGGGAAAACAACCCAGTAAAAATGGGCAGAGGTCCTTAATAGATATTTCTGAAAATTAGGTACATAAATGGTCAAAAGGTCTATGAAAAAATGGTCGATCAACTATCATGAGGAAAATGCAAATTAAAAACAATGGGAAACCTGGCATGGTGGTGTACACCTGTAATTCCAATACTTGGGAGATTGAGACAGGCGGATAGCAGGCTCAAGGACAACCTCAGAAATTTGGTGAGACCCTCAGTAAGTTATCAAGATCCTGTTTCAAAATAAAAGGTAAGAAAAGGCTGGGGTAAAATAAGACTCTGAAGTAGAATGCACCTGGGTTAAATGTAAGTACCATAAACCCCCAAACAAAATAACTCCAATGAGAGATACCATCACACCCATTTAATGGCTATTTTAAAAAATACAAAAAGTTTACTTAGTTTCTATTTTAAATGTTCCCCAAAGGTCCATGTGTTGTAGACTTGGTTCTTAGCCCATAGTGCAATTGTGAGATAGTGTGATCTTCATAAGTTGGTGCCTCGTAGAAGGTTCTTAGGTAATTGGTGGTATGCTTTTGAATGAGGCTGTGGGAACTCAGCCTACTCTGCTCTCTTTTATGTCTCAGCCACCATAAGGTGAGCACAGAGCTCCACCACTAGTTTTCCACCAAGATGCATTTCCAGCTGGGTGTGGTGGTACATGCCTGTAATCCCAGTTCTTGGGAGAATGAGACAGGAGAATCACAGGTTCAAGACCAGTCTCGAACAGCAACCTAGCAAGACCTTGTTTCTAAACAAACAAAACAAAAAGTAAAACGTGGACTGGGGGTGTAGCTCAGAGGTAAAATGCCCCTTGGTTCCATTGCTAGTCCCCCCTGCCCACAAAAATGCACTCCATAAACCAAAAAGTAATTCTTTTTTAAGTTGACTATCTCAGATATTTTGTTATAATAAGAAAGACATATGGCTACCACAGAAAACTTACACACATTTGTTTGTAGTGTAAATTAGTACAACCATCATAAAAACACCATGGAATATTTAAAAAAAGTTAAAAATAGAACTATCATAAAACCAAGAAATATCAGTCCTTGATAAACATCAAAAGGAAATGAATTCGGTGTATCAAAAACTCTCTTCTTGGGCTTTCTTTATTGGGTTTTATATTAATATGATACTGGCTTCATAGAATGTGTTTGGGAAAATCCTGTCTCTTTGTATTACATAAAATACGTTGAAAAATATTGGGATATATCTTGCATAAAATTTTTTAAAAATGCAGCTGGGAATCCATCTGGACCTGGGCTTTTCTTTTACAGTAGGTGCTGATTCAATCTCTTTGCTTGCTATTGGTCAGTTCAAATTTTCTATATCCTCTTGATTCATTCTAGGAAGGTTGTATGTGTCTAGAAATTTGTCAATTGCTTCTAGGTCTTCCATTTTGTTGGAGTTAAATTTTTCAAAATAGTTTCTGATGATCCTCTGGATTTCCATGCTGTTTGTGGTGATAGCACCTTTTTTTGTCTCTTAGTAATTTGGATTGATTCTTTCTTTTGGTTAGGTGGGCTAATGGTTTATTTATCTTGTTTATTTTTTGAGAAACCAGTTTTTGGTTTTGTTGATCTTTTGTATTTTTTGTTATTATTCTTCTTATTGTTGTTCTCTATCTATTGATTTCTGCTGTGATTTTAATAATTTCCTATCTTCTGCTGGTTTGGGGATTAGACAGTTTCTGCTTTTCAAAGGCTTTGAGGTGTGTGAATAGGTTGTTTATTTGGTTATTTTCTGTTCTTATTATGTGAATACTCAGTGCTATGAATTTTCCTCTTAATACTGCCTTCAAAGTGTCCCAGAGATTTTGATATGTTGTGTCTCTGTTTTCATTTGATTCCAGGAACTTTTTTATTTCTTCCCTTATTTCTTCTATGAGCCAGTCCTCATTCAGAAGTCTGGTATTGAGTGTCTATGTATTCATGTAGTTTATCTGCATCTTATTATTATTGATTTCAATATCATTCCATTATAATCTGAAGAGATGTAAGGAATTATGTCACATTTTTTTTTTAATTTACCAGTGCTTGCTTTGTGGCCCAGATGTGATCTATTGTGGAAAAGCTTCCATGAACAACTGAAAAGAATATTTATTCAGCTGTTCTTTGATGGAATAAGTCCATTTCCTTTGTGGTGTTCTTTATGTCTGGGACATCTTTGCTGATCTTTTGTCTGGAAGGTCAGTCTAGTGATGTGAGAGGAGTTTTGAAGTCTCCCAGCATTCCAGTATTATTGTATTGGGGTCTATTTGAGACTTAATGTCATGAAGAGTTTATTTTATAAAAGGGGTTGAACCTATGATTGGAGAATAAATGTTGATTATCATTATATCCTCTTGTTGGATTTTTTCTTTTACCAGTAAAAAAATGACCTGATTTGTCTCTTTTGATAAGTTTAGTCTTGAAGTCTATTTTGTCTGATATGATAGTTGCTACCCCTGATTGTCATCAAGTTCCATTTGCATGGATTAAATTATTGTAACCCTTCACCTTTAGTATGTGAATGTATTTACCTGTAAGATGCATTTCTTGCAGACAGCATATAGACAGATTATGATCTTTAATCCATTTTGCCACTTTATATCTTTTAATTGAGTTGAGGTCATTGATATTCAGTATAATTATTGAGAGATGATTTTTAAATTCTATCCTTTTGAGTTGTATTTTCTGTTTGAGGTGGTATTTGTTCTTTGCTGAGTTTTTCATTTGATGGAATTCATTCTTTCTCTGGTTCTCATTTATTTTTTATTTCTTCTTTGTAATTTATTTCTTTGAGTTATTTCTCTAGTGCTGGCTTGGAAGACAAATTCTTTAAACTTGTGTTTTTCATGGAAGATTTTTTTTTCTTTGTAAGATATGAAAGATATTTTTGCTTGGTAGAGTAGTCTTTGCTGGAAGTTCTTTTCTTTCAGGGTTTTTAATATGTCACTCCAGGCCCTCCTGGGTTTCATGACTTGGTTTGAGAAGTGTGGAGTGATTCTTATTGTTTTACCTCTGAATGTCTCTTGTTCTTTACACTCGTTGCATTTAAGATTCTCTTCTTGGCCTCTACATTATTCAATTTAATTATTATGAGGCATGGTGAACCTTTTCTCTGATCTTGTCTAATTGGAGTTCTATATGTTTCCTGTTCCTGTGTATAGACCTTGTTTTCTATGTTTGAGAAACTCTCTGATGTTATTTCTCTGAAGACATTTTTGACTCCTTCAGTTTTATCTTCTAGACCCTCTTCTATACCTATTATCCTTAGGTTTGCTCTTTTAAAGTTATTCCAAATCTCTTGGATGTTCAGTTCATGCTATTGAATTGATTTTTCTATATTACAGACTATGCATTCATTTTGGAGTGGCCATCTTATAGGAGTGAGACTGTTTTCCATATGGTCTAGTCTACCATTGATTGTATTGAAGTTTTTATTTCATTTATTGCATCCTTCACATCCTTCAGACCTTTTTTCATTCCTCTTTAGGATATTGGTTTCTTTGTTAATATCATCTTTCATATTTTTAGAATTCTCTCATCTCTTTTCTAAAATCTTGAATCATTTCAACTTAAGTTTGTATCTTTGTTGCATTTGTCATCTCTCTAACTCACTCCATGGAATTCCTATGTCTAATTGTTCTCCCTGTGTGAAAGCCTGTTCTGGAGGTAAATATTTAACTCAAGATATGTATTAAAAGTGAGTAGTCTCAGCCATATGGGTAGTTGCAGCTTTCTGTTAAGTATTTGTCACCCTATAATATCATCTCTGAGATCTGTATCCTGTTTCACCCCACTATTGTTCTGCCAGTAGATCACCATCACTGAGTTTCAGCTACTCAAGGACTGTGTGGCAATAATGGAGGAGGACCTGCTTGTCACCTCCTTACTAGGGAGTATTCTCTGAGGTGCAGGCCAATACAGTTTATATCCTGTGCATTTGGAAATAAATCCCACTTTCTCATCCTGCACAAGAGTCAACTCAAGATGGACCAAAGACTTGAAAATTAGACCAGAGCCTTTGTAATTACTTGAAGAGGGCATATGACCAATGCTCCATCATACAGGCATGGGTAAAAACTTCCTCAATAAGACCCAAAGGCACAAGAATTTTAAAAGAGGATTAATACGTGGGATTGCATTAAACTGAAGAGCTTCTGTGCAGCAAAGGAATCTATCAAGAACCTCAAGAGAAAGCCAACAGAATGGGGAATCTTTGCCAGCTACTCTTCTGATAAAGAACTAATATCTAGAATACACCAAAAACTCACTGCCCAAAAAAACAAATATTCCAATTAAAAAATGCGCAAGCAAACTAAGTAGACACTTCATAAAAGAAGAAATACACATGGATAATAAATATATGAAAAAAGTATTCAACTTCATTAGTAATCAGAGAGATGCAAATAAAAACTATCCCAACCCTGAGATCAACAGATGAGTGGATTAAAAATTATGGGTTATACGCACAGTGGAATTGTACTCATCCATAAAGAAGAACAAAATTATGTCATTTGCAGGGAAATGGATGCAACTGAAGAATATTATGCTCAGTGAGATTAGTCAATCACAAAAAGTGAAAGGTTGGATGCTCTCTCTCATAGGTAGAAGCTAGGGAGAAATTGGGACACAAGTGGGGACTCCAGACAAAGGAGGAGAAACCTTAGTTGAGTGAGGGAAGGGACCTAATTGAGGAGGTGGGAGGTGGGGAGGACGAACATATCAATGCCAATCACAGTGTCCTGCACGGGGAGGTGGATAAGGAGAGGGAGTGGGGTGGGAACTAGCTGAGGGCTCGAGGAGTGTTGTGTGCATGTATGCTTCTATAACCCTTAACTTCATCATGATGTATGATTAAAATGCACCAATTAAAAAAGCTCTCACTTTTAAAGTTTATTTTTCAGATAATTTCTAATGCAATTAGAAACTTAGATCAGATTTTCTAGAAAGATATACCAGATAAGAAAAATGTAAAAAATGTAAAAATCTATGCTGTTGGCTATCAATACTTGTGAGTAAATCTTGCTTCAATATTCCAAGAATTGTCATCCAACAGAATTATTACAGGTGATGGCTATGATTTTTTAATATAACCCTAAAAGCACAGGGAAAAAAAGACAAATGAGACTATATCAAGTCAAAAAGCTTTGATTCAGCATACTGATTTTAAAACTATACATCAGACCATGGAATACTATCTACAAGATATAGGAAACTCAAACAACTTAGTCACAACAATAAAAATATTATCCCAGTTATAAAAATGGATGAAATACCTGAAATTTGTCAAAAGAAAATATACAGTGCTGAAGCCGGGCATGGTGGTACATGCATGTAATCCCAGCAGTTGGGAGGCGGAGACAGGAGGATCCGGGTTCATGGCCAGCCTCAGCTACCTAGTGAGGTCCTCAGCAACTTAGTGAGACCCTGTTTCAAAATAAAGAATAAAAAATAGGACTGGCGATGGAGCTCAGAGGTAGAATGCCCCTGGGTTCCATCCCCAGTACCGCAAAAAAGAAAAAAAAATACAGTGCCAACAGCATTAATCATTATGGAAATTCAGATCAAAACTACAATAAGATATGACTTTGTCCTTGTGACAGTAACTATTATCAAAGTGAAAAGATAGCAAGTGTTAGTGTGGATGTAGAGAAAGAGGAACCCTTGAGTACTGAGGGTGGCAGTATAAGTTATTATAGTCATTATGAGGGATAATATTAAGGTTTCCCCAAAGCATACGAATAGAACTATTATAGATCCAGTAATCCCACCATTGGGTATATGCCCAAAGGCAATGAAATCACCATGTTGAAAAGACATCTGCACTCCCATGTTCCTTACAGCACTATTCACAATTGCCAGAATATGTAATAAATCTTAATTTCTAGCAACAAATAAATGAATGAAGAAATTGTGGTTTAAACACACAATGCAATACCATCCAGCCATAAAATGTACAGAATCGTATTTTTTGAAGAGACAGGGTTGGAACTAGATAACATTATGTGAGGTGAAATATTTCAATAACAAAGAAAAACATTGCATAATCTCATTTGTATATGAAATCTAGAAATATAGATCTTATAGAACTTGAGAGCAGAATGGTAGCTAGCAGTGGCTGGGGATAGGAGGGGGGAAAGGAGAGAGGTCGATAAACAGTTAAAATGTTATTGTATGATACATGGAATAAGTTTGGGCAGAGTTCTCACACTGAACCATCTGAGTTGCAGGGTGAGACATGATATTTTAAAACCTGTGGACAATGGGTACCATAGTGAATATGAAGAGACAGATATGTTGTGTTTGGTTCTAGGTGTGTGTTAGATATCTTATCATCATTTAGATAAAGTCAAAATTTTGATGAAGTTATGATATTATTAAATAATAGACATCTACTTAAAATTAGGTCATTTGCCCTTGACCTTAATATTAGTGTCCCGAATTTATTTGCCTACAGAAGTAGATTTCATTTTTCAAAATAGTTGAAAGCCTTGTTTAATTCTTGAGTTTTTAAAAATATATACAGATCCAAAGAAAGTAAAGAAGTTAATTTTAAATGTTTTAAGTTCAAAAAACCATGAAGATCCAAAAACTATATAAACTTTGGTACATACAAAAGGGGGGAAAGAAAGTAAGTTAGAAACAACAATGTAGGGAATAGAAAATGCTTAAAGGAAAAAAAGGAAAGAAATGAGCTAGCCTGCAAACACAGTTATTCCCAAAAGACACAAAAGAAAGGAATTGAATGTGAAAAGCAGCTTGCCCACAGAAAGATGGGGGAAATGGGATATATTTATTATGACATACATGTATTTAAGAATAAAAAATGTATACGATTTTTCTGTGAAATCATTCTCTTGCAGGCCAGTGGGCCAGTCCTCACTGGTCTCTTACTGCTTTGGTGTTCATTTCTTTATGAATCCACTATCTTTGGTTGATCCTTCTCTAAACACAGAGAAAGAGAGATACATAAAATGTTCAATTGAGAATTCAGAATTATGATATTATTTGAGCCTGATAATCAAACAATCAAACATTCCTAAGTCATATCTATCATTTTATTTGACCACCATGAAAACCCCAAATTCCCCTGGTTTATGTTGGAGATATAACACTTGAAAAATGAATTCTGCCCTGATATGCACCTAAAAGTATTTGGAACATAGAAAATTTATAGTATAGATTTACAAAACTCAAGATAAAAACTATAGCTACCTGAAAACTTGAATGGATGAAAAATTCACTGGCTACAACATCAATCTCAGAGAAAGAAAGAAAATTTGATGCCAGGAATTACCTTATTCAGCATTCAAAATGTCTGATTCTCAACAACAAAAAAACAAAAATCCATAAAACATCCACAGAAAGAAGAAAGTTTGGGCAATTCATAGGACAAAAAACGGGGGGGGGAGTCCTAAAGAATAGATCCCTGAGTGCAATTAAGTGAATGTTTTTTGTTATTCCCAAATATATATGTTGAAATTCTAGTCCCAAAAGTAATTAATATTAACAAATAAGACCTGTAAAATGCAATTAAGTCATGAGTACTCTACTCTTATGAATTGGATTACTGACTTTATAAAAGAAATGTCAGAGAGCTAGCTCATTTTTCTACTTTGTAAAGACAGAGAGAAGGCATCATCTATGTGAAAGGGGACCCTTACCAGACACCATCTCTGATAACACCTTGTTAGTTCTCCAGAAACTCCTAAACTGCAAGAAATAAATTTCTGTTGATTTTAAGCCACGCAGGTTAAGACATTTTTGTTACATTAGTCCAAATGAAATAGAACATTGATAAATTCCAGACTTTGAGTATACTAGACAAAGATTTACAAAATAATTGTCTTAAATATGCTCAAAGGGCTAAAGGAAATCATGGACAAAGAATAAAAGACAATCAAAAGAGTTATGCAGGAACAGGTAGAAAATATAAAAAGATATGTAAATAATAAAAATAAACAAAATGAAAATTCTGAAACTGAAAAATAACACAGCTAGAATTAAAACATTAGATGGGCTGAACAATGGATTTTAGCAAGCAATTAGCTTAATTAAAGGGCAATTGAAATTACCCAATCTGAGGAGTAGAAAGAAAAAGGGAGGGCTAAATGTGCAATGTGTGCATGTATGATGTTGACACCCTGACATATATCAAAATGTATAATTATAATGCACCAGTAAATGAACATAAAAAAAGAAAAAAACCCATAATCTAAAAGATCAAAGGAACATCATCAAGCATACTCATGTATGCATTATAGGAACTTCAGAAGGATAAGAAAAAAATAAAATGATATAAAAAATATGGTCCAAAAGTTCTTAAATTCTTAAAATTAATTTAAAACTCCAGGAAGTTCAATAAACTCCAAACAGAATAGACATAAAGAAATCTATACCAAGACACATTATAGTTATACTATTAAAAACCAGACACACATTAAAATCATGAAAGCAGCAAAAGTGAATAAGAATAATAAGAACAACACATTTTTATCAAGAACGATAAAGGTCAGAGGCAATAGGATAATATATTTAAAGTGTTGAGAAAAGAGTAAGAATTTTATATATGGTAAAACTTATCTTAAAATATAAATGATGAATTAGAACATTTTCTAATAATCAAAGGTAAGGAAGTTAATAAATAATAGAAATGCTTTTCAAAAAGTACCAAATGGAGTTCTTCCTGCTGAAAGAAAGAATGGTAGATGATAACTCAAAGCCATGTAAAGAAATAACAGTCTTGGATAAATATTATTACATATTTAAATATGTTATTATTATTATTGAATTATTGGTTTCTAACTCATCTTATGTGTTATATAGTTTAAAAGATGAATTAATAAACACTAATTATAAACTAATATTAATGAGAATACAGTGTATAAAGATGGAACTGATAAAGAAAAGATGAGATGGATAAAATCACATAGCTAATAACAAGATAAAAGATGAGATGGATAAAATCACATAGTTAATGTATATTGTTGGTATAAATTCAAACTAAATTTTTATACATTTAAAACTTTTACTGAAATACCCATACTAACTACTAGAAATATACCAAGTGCTATGTACATCAATGTCACTATCTTTCTGAACTACATTATGATATGAGGCTACAATGCACCAATAAAAGTATATAAAAATACAGAAAGAGAAATGAAGAGGGAATCAAAATAGTACACTTATAAGAGACCACTTTAAATCAAAAGGCACAAAAAGGTTTAAATTAAAAGAATGTTAAGAAGTATTTTAAGCCGGGCGTGGTGGCGCATGCTTGTAATCCCAGTACTTGGGAGGCGGAGGCCGGAGGATCCAGGTTCGCGGCCAGCCTCAGCTACTTAGTGAGGCCCTCCGCAACTTCGTGAGA
>PVJS01060698.1:0-11157 GCA_004027185.1 Glis glis | reverse complement strand
GAAGTTTCAGTTCCAAGAGCTGAAGGCTGAGAAGATCAAGAAGCTCTTCAGAGAAAGGCAAAGCCGGCGGCCGACGATCTCAGGCGAGAGCAGATGCGTTTTCCTTGGAAAGAGTCGCACACACTCTACGCGGCTTCTTCCTCTTTTATCTAAGTTCGCACCTATCAGAATCCTGCTGCCTACATTCAGGGCAGGGCTTTCTGTTTAATCTGCTGTTACACACCCCTAATCACATAATCTTGGGTGTGTCATGATCAGGTCAAGTTGACAACCTAGACTGACTATCACACAATCCCAAAGGCCTTATTTCAGGCCCCAATTAGCTTTCCAAACTTCTGTTCTTTGGCTCACTTTCTGCATTTTTAGTTTCATTCATATTGGGTTACTCTTTGTATGTATAGTCCTAAATTTCTCAATATTTGTACATCTGTTCACACCACTTTTCCCTTGCGGATTTGTTAATCATAGAGGGTTCTGGTATAGAGAAAGCAAGGATGAACCAAAAGTAATTCTGTAGGAAAAGTTAATGGAAGAAAGTGTGATCTCTCCTGAAGAGAAGAGTGGAGAAGGGCAATTTTTTTAAAAATGTCTAAGGAGGTCAAGTTCAAGAGCAATTAAAGAATCAGGCCTATCCATAGGGTGTGATTTGAGTGGAGTGAGCACGAGAGGATGGGAGGCACACTATACATTGAAATCACACTAGGACTCTGTCTTGAATCAAACAGGCTGAAAGCAATGTAAACATGGCCCTGCTCTGGGGAATTAAGTTATCAATATTCTAAGATCACAGTCATCCTTATACTTGTTATGTAACACCCATCGAGCATCTTCTATGGGAAAGGTTTTGTGCCAGACACTGATGCATGCACAGAGATCAATAAGACAAACCCCTTGACCTCAAAGAAATGTGTGATAAATACAGGTAATTCAGGAAGTGAACAAAAGGTCAAAAATCAAGAAGGAGAAGTGGTAAGGAGGAGTTTAAGGAAATAGCCAACCTGAAGTTTTGAGACTGAACCTCCTCATTAAGCTAGGGCCCGTTTGGAGGAAGGCAAGTTGCCATAATACCTCTGTGCTGTCAAAGAGCATTGCTGCATCACAAACCAGTACACAGTAGTCAGGGTATGTGGATGATGGCTGTGAGCAATCTGGGAAGATTAGGCAATGTTTAATATGCTGTTACTAGCAGACATTACAAACGCATTCACATTTTCAGTTATGTCCTGATGACAGGTCTGGATCTCAGTGCTAACAGAGGATCCTCTCCTGGCCCTGTGTCCACTGCATCACTTCTCTTCTGTCACTTCCATGTATGAATGACAATAAAGTCTACTTCCATAAGGCTACTTTAAGAGACTCTATGCTACAGTGAACCATTTCTGTTCATATCAAGACCATGCCAAGAAAAGTGATCTCAAAATGGGCCTTCATCCCATCCTTCCCCTTCAGTACTTCATCAGTACTCTCCTAGAACCCACAGACAAACAAAAGAATCTAAGTTTAAGTATGTGTTTGAACACAAAATCAGTTTCAAAATAAGTGTCCCAGCTTCCCCTTTCAACAAGATTGCCACCCATAAATTGGAGCCACCACTAATGCCAGGATCACAGACTGTTGTGTTTTGTTGGCACCAGTTACAGAGAGAATGACCTCTTCCAAACTCTCTGCTACACTTTGTCACCTGGACCCCAACAAAGCTTAAGTTGGGTCTGGAATGTGATACTTTCTTTATTCAAGTTAGCTGTACCAGCTTCTGGTCCTTATAACCATGCTGTGGGCTCTAACTGCCAGTTTATAGTACATCCAAAGAAGTGAGAGGGTAACTGACACTGTGCCATTCCTTCTGGCCTTTTCCTTTCCTTCTCTGTCCTCCCAAATACAAAGAAGAAGCCATTGTATATAATAGTAGATGCAAATTAATATAGGGAATAGGGGCCCAGCTTCAGATCTCCCAAGCAACATGTCCCATTGCTTTAGTGGACTCTGTTCTTAACATCAGAAATGCTGGAATAGTTTTCAGGAAAATTTCATCAAAGTCTGACCAGCTTTAGTGTTTTAGAAAGCAAATTATAATTATCTGGGAAAGTGATTTATGCATAGCACTTATTTTTGGGTATTGCTCAGTACATGAGGTATTATTTAGGAGCAAAGAATCAACACAAAAACTCAACTAAACTGTAAGTAACAATAAAACTCAATAGAACAGCATTTCTAATATGGAGGAGGTGTGTTCACTCTCTCTTCTGGAAGCTTCACTCTCAAAAGGATTCAAATAAAGGAACTTTGAGAAAGGCAGAGACCCTTTTCATCTTTCTTAACATGGTCCTTGGAGGTGAAAATTACTTCTCACTCATATCCCAACCCTTTTGGTCATCTTCCCACTTCAGATTTCTTCCTCTGTGACTGATAAACCTCTCAATACCTTCTGAGATTTCAGGTAAAGATGTCATTCACAGTGGTGCTTCCTGCCTAACACAGGCCAAAAAGGGACTGGCAGGTTATTAGTGTTGTCAGTCACAGCTACATTGAGAGAAAGGGACCCAAGCCTCTTAGCTGAAAGAACATGAGTACGTTTTACCCCACAATCCTCAAGCTGACAATACTACCCAGCTTCTGCCCAGGCAACTGGCATTATTTGATTTTCTTTTGCTGCTGATGTTTAGGCACAAATAGCACAAGGTAGACAGTGGATAGTGATTGGCTGGATAGGTAGATGGGTGGATGGATAGATGGATGGATGGATAGATGGACATATGATATAACCTCTTGAATAGAGACATTGTATATAAAGAATAAGATAGGGAAATTTGCATCTCAGATGTGCTATATGTTGCAAGTCAAATTAAATGGCCTGATGATGGAAAGTGGGTCAAAATTTGTTATGGCTTTTAGCTTATCTTCCCAACCCTTTGGCTAACTAATTTAGATTATAC
This sequence comes from Glis glis, assembly GCA_004027185.1. Classification (NCBI taxonomy): domain Eukaryota; kingdom Metazoa; phylum Chordata; class Mammalia; order Rodentia; family Gliridae; genus Glis; species Glis glis. The sequence continues at coordinate 8,224 of PVJS01060698.1, read as the reverse complement.
TAAGAGTTAACGGTGCTAATATAATTCTCAAACCATGCAAAGCTTCTCAGTATATTGGATCTAGATGTTAACTCTCATATAGAAAAAAATAGCTTCATATTAAGCACAGTTCCCAGCTTTCTTAGAAAATGCTTTTACCTAAAGTGTAAACATGGGCTCCTTAATTTGCATTCACTGCAACAGGTTGACAGAGCAACAGGTTTGGAGGCAATTTAATTGAACCATGAATTATTCTGCATCATCTGGAGGCAAGACCTTATTATTCTGATGTTTTCGTTTCTTTTGGAAACAGGAATAGCATGGTGCCTCAGGAAATGTACACAGCTCAACACAGAGGCTCAAAACATAGGGCTCTGTCTGGCTGTCAGGTGTGTCCCTCTGCCGTTATCTCAATAACAAACAATAACATTGCAGCACAAAGAGTGACTAGATCAAGATAAAAAGACAGTCTACATGGTGTGTTTTTAAACCCCTCAGATTAAACTAAGATCATAATTTGGCCCAATGGTGCAAAACCCAATGTTAGACTCCCTCAAGAGCCAAAGTAAACAGCTGACATCTTTCTGATGTGAAATCTCAGGGAGAAATATTTAAAAAGACAGGAGCTAAGTAGCTGAGATTAAGTTTATGAGCACATACCTGTTACCCTGCAGGCCCCAATCGAACTGGTGAGCCCTGAGAAAGAGGGGTTTGGGGTGGAAGCTCTTGGTCTCCCCCACACTTGGGATGAAATGGAAAAGATGGAGACTGCTCTGACTGGTCAGAGCACAATCCCCTCTCTCTGTCCCCTGTGCAACATGTATTGAGGCTCCTGGACTGTGGCTATCAAAGAAATTAATTTCTGTTTTGGTATATGATTTGTTAGCTTTGGGACATGGCAAGAGACAGCATCATGGACAAGGTAGTACTGTTTTGCAACGGAAGGGCTGGAGGGAAGCCCGCAATGCTCACTAGAAAGATACTTGGTTGAGCAAGTGCTCAACAGCCCTGAAGATGTGCAAATCCCCTGCCAGAGGAGGAAATTTTACCAGCCTGCTAGAACTGGGGACAGCAAAGAGCCAGCATAATTTGCATCCAAAAATACTAATATGTTCTCTTCCCTACTGGTAGGCTGGGGAACAGACCTAAAGCAAGATTTCCACAGACATAAGATTCTGGTTTGTATTAATTATAATATTCCTTACATGGGTGCACATACATATACACACATACAAAAACACATCTCCCTCACAATGAGCTCAGTTTTTACACCAAACAGAGGGAAAAACAAGAGATGACTTTGGATATAACTCAGTAGACCAGCTCTGAACGGTTTCCAGTCACAGACATCTATAAATAAATACAAGAGTCATTTGGCACCTTGTGATGTTCTCTGTACCAGCGTCTCATTGCTCACTGAACATCTCTGCCCAGCTTTCTTTTCACATTCATTCTTCATCTAGGTTGCATAGTCAAGTCACAGAACTGGAAAAATTTGTAACTAGTGTCTCTTTCACACACTAATCATTCACTCTCGAGTCTCTATGGTTACATTTAAAAATTTATGATTGGGGATGTAGAACAGTGGTAGAGCACTTGCCTAGCACATGGAAGACCCTGGGATCAATCCTTAGCACCCCCAAATTTAAAACAAATAAAAATAAAAATGTATACTTAGGCTTAAATTTTTTTTTTTTTTTTGCGGTTCTGGGGATTGAACCCAGGGGTGTTCTACCTCCAAGCTACACCCCCGGCCCTATTTTTTTATACTTTTTTTATTTTTGAAACCGGGTCTCACGAAGTTGCGGAGGGCCTCACTAAGTAACTGAGGCTGGCCATGAACCCAGATCCTCCGGTCTCCGCCTCCCAAGTACTGGGATTACAAGTGTGTGCCACCACGCCTGGCGTAAAATTATTTTAAGCTTATTACCATTATAAATACCACTGCCTACTAAATGATAAATTATTTTAATTATAAAAATTCAGATTTCAATTATTGCTCGTTACCTAATTCATAGTCATTACTGTGTTAATTGGGAAGTAATACAATTGTTATTAATGAAAAGCTAGGGTTTCATAATTTAACTGACATCACAGTTATTAGAGGCAAAAGGGATATTACGTCTGCATAGCTTATTCTGTGTATGGTTTGTTCATTTTTATCAAACTAAGGTAATTTTGGACTTAATACTTAAAATTAGATATAATAAATATAGTTTATTGTTTGAGTACTTGAGATGGTTGGAATCTGTTACTTGGCTATGACAATAAATCAGTGTCTCATTTCTTCCAAGTTTTCTAACACCAGTCCAGGGAGTCATAGCGAATTCCTTCACATACAAAACATTCCTTCAATTCAGATACATGAGTTTCATTTTTCAGGTATATAATTAAAGAACAAACAGAGGAACATGCTCTAATTCATTGCCTTGTAATATCACTGTGTGTTTAGGACTTTAAAAATATGTAATCGGAAAGAAAAAGTCCATTCCCTCATCTTCTTGTGTTCTGTTCATCTTCATGGGGAGCAAATATGCAAAACTAGCCTAGTAACCTAAGCTGGTCATCTGGGGCTTCTTTCCAAAAACTGTCTTTCTCTATCTTTGGGGTCTCTTCTGAGCATTGCTGTTTCTTCTCCTGAGGTCAGAGGTTTCTTGTGACACAGGAGTGGACAGAAGTATCTTATGACACAAAGCATCTCTAGAGAGAGGTATCTTGTAACACAGCAGAACTAGAATACTGAGCAGAGTCATCAATATATAATAACCTTTATAAGCTACTCAAAACTTAGAGTTTTCTCATCTATAAGGGGAAATTATAGAATGAGAATATTTCTGAGATCCCACACCTACTATTCTAATTCTGTGGGTGAGTAAATATAAATGATCTAAGCATAAATAGAATATAGTTCATGCAGAGAGAGATGTTTTATCAAGAAACCACTAACAAATTCACAGGGTGAAGCTGGATACACTAGTCTGTCACAAAGATGATAGGAAAAAAAAATCCCAAAGCTCATAATGAAGCCTCTATGTGGTGGTTATTTTCCATCTGTAATATACCATTCCCACTTACCAGCATTTTACTGAAAATGGAAGATCTATAAGATAGACTTCAAACTTACTAAGTTCTACAATTTCAGTATTTCTGTCAATCCTGCCTTTCCTACTATTTGTGTTTCTGTTGAGGGTTCCCAGCATCCTCTTAGCCCTGCAGGCTCAAAGAATATTAAACTCCTCTCTGTTCCTGGAAACTCATCCAAACAGAGCTCAAGTCTGCTGATCCTACTTCCACAATTCATTACAGATGTGTCCTTTTTACCATCAGCACTTTAGTTTAGACCTCATTGTGGATTTCCACAATACCTAATTCACCTCCTCACCTCTTCTCTGTCTTCTAGCCCATTCTGTAAATAGCCACCAGAGTCATTTCCCAAAGGGCAGGTCAGAGTCTATTATTGTTAAACACATTCAATTATACCTCTTAACCTGTGCATAAAATTCAAACTCCCTAGATTGCTTTTTGAGATTCCCACAACCTGTTTTCAACCATTCGTTGCTGTTGTTCATTTCCTTCTAATCTTGTTCACATACATTCTTTTTTTTTTTTTTTGGCAGTACTGGGGATTGAACCCAGGGGTATTCTACCTCCGAGCTATACCTCAGTCCTATTTTTATTCTTTATTTTGAAACAGGGTCTCACTAAGTTGCAGAGGGCCTCACTAAGTAGCTGAGGCTAGCCATGAACCCGGATCCTCCGGTCTCAGCCTCCCAAGTACTGGGATTACAAGTGTGCACCACCACGCCTGGCTTCACATACATTCTTAATGAACTGAAGTTTATTGCCTTTCCTTTATATTTTTCCTGTTTTTCTTCCCCTCTAGATTGTCTCCCTAATTATCTCCACATGTCTAAATCTACTCTTGTGTAAAGGCATCAATCAACTACAACTTTTTAAGTTTTTCTACATCTTCCTGCTGGAAACAATCTTTTCTGCTTCCAAACACATACTGTGTTTAATCTACACCTGTCTTATAGCACTTCTCACTTTTTATGTTAAAATTTTTATATAAGAAGCACTATATTTACACAATGGAGTTTTACTCAGCCATAAAGAAGAAGGAAATTATGTCATTTGCAGGAAAATGGATGGAACCGGAGAACATCATCCTAGTGAGATCATGCAGACTCAGAAAATCAAGGGTCACATGTTTTCTCTCATGTGTGGAAACTAGAGAGAAAAAAAGAAAGAGAAGGGACCTCATGCACATAAGAAAGAGACTGGTAGAGTAGTGGAAGAGGACTAGGGAAGGAAAGAGGAGATATGAGAAAGGAAGCAGATCAAATAATGTTATGTGCATATATGAATATATCACTATTAGCCTCACTATTATGTACAATTACAATGCACCAATAAAAATAAATAAGATGGAAAATAAAAAAAAAAACACTTGATAAGAACAAGAGTATAAGCTCCTTGAGTAACTAACGTAGTGCCTTGTTCATAGTCTGGCCACAATTCATGTATTACTTGAAGTTGTTGAATATCTCATCAGAGGAGACACATTAAAAACAATATATAGTTTTATGTTTATATATATAAACATAAAACATAAACATAAACCATTTCAGTCACAAAATGATTTCTCTGGTAGTGGAAAGAAGATATGAACTAGAAAATGAGCTATAGCTATTCTGGTTTAGATTATCAAATTGCTTAGAATCCTATCCATATAAGCCTTTTAAAATAGCATTAGTCAACCATTTCTTTGTGGGTCGTTTAAGATTCAAGTTCTGGATACATGTTTTCTGATGTCTGTGAATTCAAAGAACATTTTCAAATAATCATTTGCTTAAGTAAAATCATTTACTTAACCACAGTTCTACACTGCCTCGGTATAGAAGAAAGAATATTGGCCTTGGAAATAGACGAGGGTCCAATTCTTCCTCTGCTATTCACTATTAATTCTGTGGCCATGAGCAAATTATGTAGCTTCTCTGAGACTCATTGCATTTTCTATAAAATGGTTAAACTTATACCTGCCTGGCAGAATTCTTAGTAGAAATATATAAAATAATATCCGTATAATCCAACTGCAGGCTTCTCCCTCAGGAATGGCTTTCCTTTGGGGATGAGGGCCTCTCCTCAGTTTGATCCTTACTTACTCACGTTCCTGTGTCATCTTCCTTCCTATTCGCCCACTCTTCGCAAGTCATCACTCACTTCTGAGGCCTCTGGGAACATTACAAAATAGGACCCCGCTATACACATGCACCTACATCCACTACTTGGTTTTATAAAACATCAGAAAGTCCTTTGAAATTAGAGGTTTTCTCCATTTTGGGCTCAAGTTCTTGGTTTTTATGTCTTGCAGAACATTCTATTATTTGTTTATTAGAGGGAGGGATGGAAACGAGGAGCAGTTGGAGCATGCATTAGCCTCATGGCTAAAAGTGTCAGAGAAAAATACTTCCTTTTGCAGGTATGTAAGTGTCTAGCTCAATGCCTGACACAGAGCAGGTGCTCAATAAATATTAGTTTTTTCACCTCACTCCAGAAGGAAAATAGTGCCATGTACCATTGAAATATTAATAAGTGAAAAAATGTCTCATGCTCTTATGAACTTTATATACCACCACTTACTACAACCCAATGAAATTGGTATAAATCCTATCTCTATTATAAGTCTCAATGCCTTGAAAATTTTTCTTTTCATATTTATATACATTTTAAAAACTCATCTCAACTGCAATTTAATACTATGTACAACCAAAAATTAATTCCCAACTCACAGAGCCAAAGCTCTTATTTTCAAATAAAGGACAACTTATCAGTTTTTCTTTCATGGGTTGTGCTTTGGATAGTATACCTAAAAATTTATCATCAAACCCAAGGTCACCTAGATTTTCTCCTGTGTTTTATTCTAGAAGTTTTGCAGTTTACATTGAGGTATATGATCCATTTTGCATTAATTTTTGTGAAAGGTGGCTAAGTTTGTCTGTCTATTTGTTTGTTTGGCACATGAATATCTAGTTGATCTGGCACCATTTGTTGAATATACTACCTTTTCTCTATTGAATTGTATTTTCTCCTTCATCATATATCAGTGGACTATATATTTTGGGGTCTATTTCTGGGTGCTCAATGTTGTTCTATTACTGTGTGTGTTCCTTTTTTCAACATAGTCACAGTCTTGATTTTCTTTATAATCAGTCCTGAAATCAGGTAGTATGGGCCTTTCAACTTTCTTTTTCTTCAATTTCATGTTATGATTCTAGGATTTGCACCTTTTCATATAAACATTAGAATCAATTTGTCAATATCTACAAAATAGTTTTTGGGGATTTTGACCAGGATCATGTTAACTCTGTAGATTAAGTTGAGGAGAACTGATGTCTTTTAACAATGTCAAATCTTCTAATTCAAGAATGTGGAATATCACTTCATTATTTAGGTTTTCTTTTCTTTCAGTCATCAAAGAGTTTAATAGTTTCCACAAATAGATCATATGCATATGCTGTTAGATTTATATCTATTTTTATGCAATAGTAAATGGTACTGTTTTTTATTTCAAATTTCATTCGTTTATTGCCTGTACATGGGGGAAGCAATTGATTTTTGTATATTAACTTTGCATCATTGACTCTTGCTATGATCACTTATTAGTTTCAGGATGTTTTTGTCAATTTTGGGGGATTTTCTGCATAGAGAATCATCACGTCTATGAATAAAGTTTTATTTCTTCTTTACCAAACTATATACATTTTTTTTCTTGCCTTACTGTAGTAGCTAGCTTTTTGGGTGTGATGTTGAATAGGATTGTTGACAGAGAAATTTCTTGCTTGGTTCCCAATCTTAGGAGGAAAGTGTTAAGTTTCTCACCATTAGGTATGATGTTAACTGTGTTTTCTGTATATGTTCTTTATCAAGTTGGGGAAGTTCACTTTTATTCCTGGTTTGTTGACAGTTTTTATATAAATGAGAATATCTCATTTTTAAAGGCTCAAACTTCCCTTTATTTTTCATCTCTGTTTCTAAACTGTGCTTATTTATCCATTTTGTTTTTAAACTCTCGGTTTCTTTCTAAAATGGTATAATTAAGCCATCTGGAGATTTTTTAAGATTTACTAAATAGCTAAGATTTTTCCCCCAGGTAAAATAAATTACTGCATTCATATGTAATAACATACAGTAGTTTATTCTAAGTGTCTCTAAGATTTGTTTGGGGCAAACAATCAAGGTAGAGCTTCCATTTTTTCCAAACCTGACTTTCAGTAAGTGAACAATATAGAAATATATATATATATATATATAATATATATATATAATATTTTGATATTTAGTTTTTGAATGTCAAATGATGAAAATAGTCCCCAAGAAAAAAAGAAAATATTTCTCCTTTTCTAAAAAAGAGTTGATTTGCCAGTGAGAAATAGCAGTCTGATCAGGTCAACGTAGAATGAAGATCAGAGTTGTAGCCAGATTAATTCATTAAGCACTTGTGCCACTGGAGGAAAACCAGATGATCTCTAGTTCTGTTGTCTTGTTTGTTAAGTGCAATGACAATAACACCCACCATCACCATGCACTCCCCATCTACATCACGATTAATTCAGGGCTAAACAAAATAATGAATACAAAACTGCCTTTTGTCATTTTCACATGCTGTAGAAATGGGAAGCATTACTATTACCAGAAGTGTAAGTTAAGAAGAAGGTGCTCTGAGATCCTCTCACCAGGTTTTTACACCTGAACTCCATTGCTAATGCAATTTCATTTTCTGGGATTTCCAGTTTTGTTGAATTTCATTGCTAGGATTAAAATAATGTGGGGTGATCAAGACTCTAAAGACTGAAACTTGCAAATGTGTCACCAATTCAAAAATCTGTCCTGATTGCACCAGCCTACAAATGCAGTTGTTATATCAGCTTGTCTTATTTGATCCACTTCTTATCTGGTCAAATGAGGTAACCAGTCATTTGGAGGGGCTCAGGGTGGTAGATTTGTTTTTGTTTTTTTTTTTTTTTTTTTTTTAAATTAATTTTTTTTTTTATTTTTTTAAACATGCTTTTATTGGTGCATTGGAGTTTCACATCACAACGAATATCTATTTGATGTTAACATATGTGCACACAGCTCTTAGTGGTCCCCCCTGCCCCCGTCTCCCCCCACCCATATGAAGTACCAAGAATGATGTTGGTATATTCTCACATGTACACATTGTTTATGATAGTAAGTCTACTGA
>PVJS01060697.1:0-11181 GCA_004027185.1 Glis glis | reverse complement strand
CCCGGCTCCATCAGGATATTTCAAGTTAGAGGATGGATGCTTGGAAGTAGCTGTGATCAAAATCTAAACTCACGAGAGGGATAATGGAGATGTTATTTGCTTACTGGAATGACTCCCTTTCCCAGTTTCCACTTAGGAGAATTCAGCTTAAACTGTGAAATAGAACATGTCATTCTGGATGCCTGCTGAATGTTTATACTGGGAGCCACCCTGGCCCTTTAAAAAATTTTTTTTTCAGCCGGGCGTGGTGGCGCACGCTTGTAATCCCAGTACCTGGGAGGCTGACACAGGAGGATCCGGGTTCCCGGCCAGCCTCAGCTACTTAGTGAGGCCCTCCACAACTTAGTGAGACCCTGTTTCAAAATAAAGAATAAAAAATAGGGCTGGGGGTGTAGCTCAGAGGTAGAATGCCCCTGGGTTCAACCCCCGGTACCGCAAAAAAGATTTTTTTCTGTTCCTTTAAATTCTTTTGTTTCCACCCCAAGACATACACAGTTTCCTCTCTCTGGGATTGTACCCTCTGTTCACAGGGTTCCTTTTTGACCCTCAGCCCTCAGCTCACACGTGACCTCCTCAGGTGAGCTTCCTCTTAGCACAGGAGCTCACGTCATCCTGAGTCACTAATACAGCATCCTATTCCCCTCCACACTTAACACTACTTGAAACAATCTTTTCCAATCATCGTCATCATCATCATCACCAGTCAGCATCGGTATTAATTACTTAGCATCTGTCTCCCTCATTAACATGTAAGCTCAGTGGAGGTAGAAACTTTCTTTTACCATTGTATCCCAAGTATTAGAATTGTGCTTGGCATGTAGTAAATGCTAAGTATTGATTAAATGAATGAATGAATGAATAAATGAAGTGACATATGGGTGTCAAAGCCATAATGTGTGTGTGTGTGTGTGTGTGTGTGTGTGTGTGTGTGTGTGTGGTACTGGGGATTGAACCCAGGCACATTCTATGTCCGAGCTACACCCCCAGCCCTATTTTATTTTTTATTTTCAAACAGGGTCTCACTAAATTGCTGAGGGTCTCACTAAGTTGCTGAGGCTGGCTGCGAACCTGTGATGATCCTCCTGTCTCAGCCTCCCAAGTACTGGGAGTACAGGTGTGCACCACTACACCCGCTCAAAGACATATTTTTAAAATTAAGAAACCACCATGTCTAAAGACAAACAATCTTAGAACTTGCAGGAATGACTGAGGAGATTAACTTCAAGGCATTAATTTTTATTAGTGAATCTGGTTATAATTTGGGCATATTCATACACACATATAACATAGTTTGATCATATCCATCCCCTCTCTTTACCTTCCCTCCCCTCTTCTCCTGGTCCCCTTTCTCTTCTCTTAGTCTCCCTTCTACTTTCACAAAACATTCATTTTTTTTGGTGATATTGGGAGTTGAACCCAGGGGCATTCTATCTCTGAACTACACCCTCAGTCCTTTTTATTTTTTGTTTTGAAACAGAGTCTTGCTAGGTTGCTGGGTTACAGGCATGTGCCACCACTCCTGGCAAAAATTATTAATGTCTAAGGTGATATATTTAGAGATTAAGGCCAGGTTTACTATTCTGGTATCCAGGCTTTTTACCACTGTCCCCTTGGTTGCCAAAATTTAAGCAAAAATACACATGAAGACAAAGGAACTATATATTCAAAATTTGGACTCTGGCCATAATGGTTGTATTTACCTGGAAAATTGAGAATAAATGACTGTAGAACTTGGATCAGCCAGACTCTTGTCTTATCAAATATTCTGACAATAAAAGTCTTTTTTTGGGGGGGGGACTGGAGATTTAACCCAGGGACATTCTGCCTCCAAGCTACACCCCTAGCCCTTTTAATTTATTTTTTAAATTTCTAAACAGGTTCTCGCTAAATTGCTGAGGGTCTTGCTAAGTTGCTGAGGCTGGCCTGGAAACTGCAATCCTCCTATCTCGGCAAAAGAACCTTCTTGAGGGTGGTGGTTGTGTGTGCTTGAATGCCTTGTTCAGCTTTTGGGGACTGGTAAGGGTTAATTTCCAGTGATGACTGAGCATTGGCCTCAGCGCCTAGTGTTGTACAATGGAGACATGAGAGCAGTTTCAAGAGCAGGTGGATCGTATTAGCACTTAGTTGTGCTCCCGGGGTCCCTCTGGGATGGCTCACCCTACACTGTGATCACTGGCTGAAAGGGAAGTGCTCAGGACAATCATAAGTGCCCACACGCCCTCAACTCAGGTTTCTGGGCTTGAAATCTTCCTCCAGCAGAGGCGTGTTGTAATGGAGCCTTCGCCCATTCATTCCCTCATTCACTTTTTCACTCAGCACAGAGTGATTGAAGGCCTTCTGCTATGGGCTGACTCATGTCCCAGCCCTATTTTCTTTATTTTTTTGAAACAGGGTCTCACTAAGTTGCAGAGGGCCTCACTAAGTTGCTGAGGCTGGCCACGAACCTGCGATTCTCCTGCCTCAGCCTCCCAAGTACTGGGAGGTGTGCACCACCACCCAGCTCAAAATTCAGATGTTGAAATCCTAACCCCTGGACCCCATCATGTGACCATATTCAGAAGGGGAAAAGCTGGAAGCCTTCTTAGTCACCAGCTCTGAGGTCGCCTCGGTCCGGCTTGGGAGGGGCACAAACTGCCCACCCAAGTGGAGATTGTCTGCACCAAGCAAGTTTCCAAGGACCGAATGGAACTGATAAGCAGGGACCCTGACAACGTCCTTATTTCCCAGAATGTTACCCTTTCCTTCCCTGATTCATCCGTGACTGCCTTGATGTTTTTCCCTGACTCATCCCATGACTGTTTTGCTGTCTCCTGTGATTAATCATTTTTACAATGTTTTGGTTAAAACCCTCAATAAAAGAAAGATGCTGGTGGAAGGAGGGCAGGAGATCTCTCTCACCCCACCATCCTATACTTCTAAAAAGCACTCTGTCTCTGTGTCATTCATGTGAGAGATTTCTAATTTCATCAATCCATCCATCAACACCACCCCAACAGGGAAAATATGAGCCTTTAAAAGAGGACCATACCTTTATATTTATATAATATTTATAACTATATTATAAATATATTTATATTATACTATACTTACAATTATAAGTATATTCATAAGTATAATTACCTTTAAAAGAGGTAATTAAGTTAAAATGAGGTCAGTGGGGTGGGCCCTGAGCTGGTATGACTGGCATCCTTCTATGAAGAGAGCGTCGGGACACAGACACACAGAGGGGAACTCATGTGAAGACAGGGACAGAAGGCGGCCATCGAGTCCCCAGGGGAGAAGCCTCCAGAGAACCAACCCTGCAGACACCCTGTTCTTGGAGACTATCCCCAGCACCCCAAGAAAATGGATTTCTATTGCTTAAGTCACTCGGTCTCTGGTACTTTGTTACAGCAGCCCTGGACAATGACTATACCTCCCCATGCCAGTCGTTGAGGGGTGGAGGGAGGTAGAGAAGACCTCATTTGCCGCATTAAGGAGCGCATAGGTTAGCGTTTCTTACATTCAAGTGGAATCACTTTCCCAGTCTCAGCCAGCAGCCCTGGCCTTCATCTGCTCACCCATCCCCTCCTCCCCCACAAGGGTTCCTCTGTTCCTGTGTGGCAGACCCTGGTGGGGTGTCATGTACGCTTGCCAACAGGTTGTCAGCTGCAGGCCTGTGTCAAGTTTCCCAGGTTTGCAGCCTTTCAGCTTCAGCATCATGCCGTTGGTGCTAGCTGCCTCTCTTGGAGTCATCGGAGAATATCTCTCTATTATGGACGGGGAAGGGGATGGGGCGAGGTGGAATCCAAGGGGAAGCTCACCAAGTGCTGTGTGCATATGTGTCCCTATCACGCTGGACTTTATTATGTTGTATGATTACAATGTACCAATAAAAGTATATAAAAAGAAGAGAATATCTCATTGCTGTTGGTTTCCACTTGGAAACCCCGATTTCTATGCCAGACATGATTTCTTAGTCCTGCCAACAGTGGGAATGCTATAGGGGTATCCTCTGCTCAGTGGAGCGGGGAGGACGCTTCCAACTCCCAATGGTGAATCCGAGTCTCATACAGTCCTTTGTGAAAACAGGGCTTTTAGTTTCTAAAAGCTTTTAGTTTCTAAAACAGGGGTGAGAGAGAAGTAATGACTCTCTTGGTTTTCCCTCTGTGTGGAAATCTAGTTAATCCAGCACCATTATTAATATGCCCTCCTCCTCCTCCTTCTCCCCTTCCTCCCCCTTCCCCCCTCCTCCTTCTCCTCCTCCTCCTCCTTCTCCTTCTCTTCCTTTTATGGTGCTAGGGATTGATCCCAGGGACATTCTGCCTCCAAGCTATGCTCCCAGACCTATTTTATTTTTTTTATTTAGAAATAGGGTCTTGCTAAGTTGTCGAGGCTGTCCTCAAACCTGTCTCAGTCTCCCAAGTCTTAGGACCCAGCTTGCCCCTCTATTTCATGTTCTTTAGGTTTTTTATGATTTTAAATCTTAAATTTTTGTTGAGGTTTGTTTTATGGGCCAAGATATGATCTATCTTGGCAAATGTTTCATGGGCATTAGAGAAAAAAGTGTATCCTACTGTTGTTGGGTGGACTGGTAAATATGTTAATTAGATCCTGTTGGTTGATTGTGTTATTCAATCTTTGCTGATGTATTATGAGTTTTGTGTACCTGGTGAATTTGGTCCTTTTATCATTATATAATATCTCTAACAATTTTCTTTGCTCTGAAGTCTTTATCTGAATTTAATGTAGCCATGTCTAATTTAAAAAATAATGTTTGCATAACATATATTTTTATCCCTTTAATTTTAACCTATCTATGTCATTAAGTTTGAGTGAGTTTTTTGTAGGCAGCATATAGTTGAATTATCCACTTTGCCAATATGCCAATCTCTATATTTTAATAAATGTATTTGGACCATTTACATTTAATGTAATTATTGCTATACTAGAGCTTAAGTATGCTATTTTAAAATTTGTTTTCTGTGTTCTTTTCTTCTTGCCTTCCAGTAGGTTACTTGAATGCTTTTAAAGATTCCATACTGATTTATTTCTAGTGCTCTAGATATATCTTTTCAGTATAGTTTTTCTAGTGGTTGCTCTGAGTATTATTATATATCTATCCTTGATTTAAGATGGGATTATGCTTTGATAAACCCATAGTAGATTGAAAATATCATAAGTTGAAAATGCATTTAATACTCTAATAAACCTATTGTAAACTTGAAAAATCTTAAGTTGAACCATTATAAGTCAGGGACACACACATATTACAAATTACATATATATATTTGTTATACATTTTCTGATATATAGGATGTGTAATATTCAGTTTATAAATATTAAAAATATAAAATATTCTTTATTATAAATTCAAAATATCCATTTCTCACAGATTCTTTTCTTGATTTTTGTGAAAGAGTTGTATTCTTAGCTAATCTAAGGTGTTGGGTTCTATTAAATGCTTTTTCTACATCAATTGACATGATTATATAGTTTCTCCCTTTAATCTGATAATGTGGCAATTTATATTAAAGGATGAAGATTAAGTTAATCTTGTATTCCTGGCATAAAACTAACTCGGCAATACTGGATTTATATATATGTATGGATTATATATTTATATATATATTATGGATTTATATATATTTATATATTTCATTTCATATGCATATAGGCAAGTTTTGCCTTCCAGTATTTAGGAATTTTTGTATCTATTCTTATTTGCAATATTATACTGTAACAATTCTTTTGTTGTTATTGTGTGGTTTTGGTATCAGGATTATGTAAGGTTTCTTTTTTTGAGGAACTGGGGATGGAACCCAGGGGCATTCTACCTCTGAGCTACACTCCTAACCCTATTTTTGTATTCTTTATTTTGAAATAGGGTCTCACTAAGTTGAGGAGGGCCTCACTAAGTAGCTGAGGCTGGCTGCATACCTGCGATCCTCCTGTCTCAGCCTCCCAAGTACTGGAAATACAAGCGTGTGCCACCACGACTGGCTATTATATAATTTTTATAAATATTTGAGGTGCATTTTCTCTCATCCATTCTTTGGGAGAGTTTGTGTAACATTGGAATTTTCTGCTTCTTGAAAGTTTGGTATAAATTGCTTGTACTTCTATTTAGGTATTTTTTTCCTTTGAAGAAATATTTTAAATTACTAATTTTATATTATTTTTTTGTGGTAATGGGGATTAAACCCATGGGCATTCTACCTCCAAGCTACACCCTCAGTTCTATTTTTTTATTCTTTATTTTGAAACAGGGTCTCACTAAGTTGTGGAGGGCCTCAAGCTCACTAAGTAGCTGAGGCCGGCCATGAACCCGGAACCTCTGGTCTCAGCTTCCCAAGTACTGGGATTACAAGTGTGCACCACCACACCTGGCTTCATCCCTTTTTATTTTGAAACAGGGTCTCACTAAGGTTGCCAAGGCTGGCCTTAAACCTGTGATCCTCTGGTCTCAGCCTCCCAAGTGCCGGGATTACAGGCATGTGCCAACATACCTGGCCAAGGCTTTTTGTCCTATAGTCAATTTTGTCAGGTATTAATAGATCTTTGGCTCTATTTTGGTTACTATTTTTATTTCATTCTATGTCCTCTTGTTTCCTTGTGAGTGTGTTTTTTAAGACAGCCTATAGATAACTTAAAAATACCTGTCTTTTAATTAGTGAGATTAGTCCATTTATATTTTTTGATTGCTGATACATTTGGATTAATTTCTTTTTTTTTGTGGTACTGGGGATTGAACCCAGGGGTGTTCCACCTCCGAGCTGTATCTCCAGCCCTATTTTATTCTTTATTTTGAAACAGGGTCTCACTAAGTTGTGGAGGGCCTCACTAAGTAGCTGAGGCTGGCCGCGAACCTGTGATCCTCCTGTCTCAGCCTCCCAAGTACTGGGATTACAAGTGTGCATCACCACGCCTGGCTCTGGATTAATTTCCAATTTCTATCTTGATCTTTCTTTTTGTTTTATATTTTCTGTGCTTTTTCCCATATGTTTTCTGTCCTCATTTAGTTAAAAGTATTTTTTTCATATTTTTTCTCTTTAGAATTTGGAAGTTTTACATACTGTTTTGATTATTTTATCCCTACAATTTTACAATTCATATCCAACCATAAAATTTAAAGTTAATGAATATCTTTCACCTGACTAATGTTAGAATCTTAGAATGATTTAACTTTGATCACTCCTCTCAGGCTTATAATTTTTTTTACTTTATTTTAATTTATAAACATTGTACCAGGCATGGTGGTGCATGCCTATAATCCCAGTACTTGGGAGGCCGAGACAGGAGGCTTTCAGGTTTGAGACCAGCCTCAGCCAGTTAGCAAGACCCCATTTCAAAATAAAAATAAAATTGTGCTGGGGGTGTAGCTCAGAGGTAGAATGCCCCTGGGTTCAATCCCTAGTACCATACATACAAACAAAACAAAACAAAACAAAACAAAACAAAAAAACAAAACAAAAACAAGACAAAACAAAAAAACGGCTGAGGATGTAGCTTGGATGTAGCATGCCCCTGGGTTCAGTCCCCAGTACCACACACACAAAAGAAATTGTGCACATTTATCATGCACATGTTATTTTGAAATATGTATACATTGTGGAATGGCTAAATTGAACTAATTAACACTTACATAACACTTAAAATCCATTTTCTTAGCAATTTTCAAGAATACAATACAATACATTGCTATTAACTGTAATCACTATCATGTACAATAGATCTCTTAAAAATATAATTTTATTTTCTAATACTTTAAGTCTATTTTTATATTCTACAAATAAGGTATTACTATGTTTTTAAAAATAGATAGAATTTGTTTATTTTTGCCTGTTTACAAATGTATTTGATATTGTTCTTACATTTTGGATTTCCTTTATGGGATCATTTTTCTTCTCTTTGAAATATATATTTTAGAAGTTATATTGGAAGGGTCTGTTGGTAATAAATGGTTCTGGTTTTTGCTGTTTTGAAAGTGTCTTTATGTAGCCCATATTTTTGAAAGATGGTTTTTCTGAGTACACAATACTAGTTATGACAGTTATTTTTGCTCCATATTTTATAAATACTATTTCACTCTCAGCTGGCTTTCAATGTTCCTGGTAAGATGTGTGCTGTTTCTTTACTGGCCATTTCTTTAGAAAATGACCTGTCTTTCCCTCTGGCTGCCTTAAAATCTTTGTTTTGTTATTTATAATTTTATTATGATGTATACAGTAAGATTTTTTATTTCTTCTGCTTGGGAATTTTGGGGCTACTTAACTGACAGATGCATGTCTTTTTTTAAAAAATGAATTTGGTGGTATTGGTGCTTGAACCCAGGGTCCTTCTACCTCCAGGCTACACCCCTAGCTCTATTTTATTTTTTATTTTGAAATAGGGTCTCACTAGGTTGCTGAGAGTTTTGCTAAGTTACTGAGGCTGGCCTTGAACCTGCGATCCTCCTGCTGCAGCCTGCCAAGTACTGGGATTACAGGTGTGTGCCACTGTGCCCAGCTTGGTGAATGGGTTTTTATCATGTTTCTGGCACTGTGATAGTATAGCATGGCAAACACACTTAGCTTGAAGACTTGGGGGTATAACATACACACAAATAACGAATCACAGTTATGCACATTGCTCCAAAGCAGATGTTTGCAGGGCTGGGGCGAGGGCTTGACTTCCTCCTAGAAAAAAGACACGGGAAGTAGCTCACCCCTCACACCCTCCTTGGATGGAGAACATCTCATGCTGTGTTGTTGATAGGTGTCTGGAGAGGTAACCATTTAGACGCTCAGTTTTCTTTCCAAGGCCCACATGTCCTTCCTTAGCACACAGCAGCCTTTGGGACTGGGGCTTGCCAAAATCTTCAACGCTCCCCAAAGACCTCTTACTCTGGCAAACAGTTTTCCGTCAATAAACAGAGCAGCGCTGCCTGCCCAGATGCCTGTTAAATTTATCTCTACCCCCAAGAGTGAGTCACTCCTAGACAAATGTTGCCTTGTTGGGCATGATGCTCTGTGCACCTAACGCCACCTGGTTTTCTGTGACCCCTTTAGCCAATTTGTGACTTGAAGGTGGATGGTCATTGGGGACAAAGGGATGCATGGTGGTAAATGGAGACACGATACATGGCGGGATGCCAGCTGTTGCAGATGTGTTTTTGGAGACTCCTTCTAAGACGGTTTTTATCAAGTGGCGGTATTGGACCTAGTGATCCTGTCTTGTGTGGCCTTTGGGGAACTTGAGAAGAGGTAGCCAGGGCAGTTGTTTTAACGCTTTCTTTAAAAAGAGACAAACAGTGAATGATGCTCACAAGAGTGACCCCATGCATAGTTATGCTCAGTTCTTGGAAAATTAGCTGCAGTGCCCCTCCTTCTTTCCCACTCAGGAAAGTCCACTGGAAAGCTACTTTATATGTGTAATATTATTATAGTGAAGTATATTAGCATAACATGGGGCCCTTAGCACTTGCTCAAAACCATATGCTGTTTTCAATTATTGTTATTTATGTTTTAGGCTTAACCTTCAACCAGGTGTAGCCACAGGACACTATAGTCCAAATCTAGCTTGCCATCTGTTTTTGTGACCTGTGAACTTAGAATGGTTTTTGCATTTTTAAGTAGCAGAGAGAAAAAGAATAATATTCTCTGCCATGTAAAAAGTATACGAAACTCAAATTTTAGTACTTATAAACAAATCCTGATTGTAATACACAGTATTTATGTGTTTACGTATCGTCTGGGATTTCTTTTGCACTACAATGGCAGAGTTGAGTAGTTTCAACAGAGACCATATAACCCGCAAAGCCTCAAATACTTATCTGGTTCTTTATAGAAAAATTTTGCCAACACTCTTACTACACAGTCACATCTATCGCATCCTGCAGGTACATCTTTGTTGAGTATTCGTTGTATTTATGAGGTTAAAGAACATGTCTGCCTTCCTCACCATTATTTTTCTGGTTCTGGATACAGAATTGATATCCAGTCAATTGAATTGATATTCAGTCAATTCTGCTGAGTCCCTTGTCCTGGGATTCTCCAGCTTTCGCGGGTCATCTTCCACTCGTGATTGCATTACCATTATTTGAAGCTCCTTCCAAGTTGATCTGATGCAATTGCAGTCTTGTACCAGGCTTCCCTCCCCCGGTGTTTCTGGGGGTCCCTGAGGAATGCTTCCACGTTCCCTACCTCTGTCCTAAGGGTGTTTCTCTGTGTTCCTGCTCCTAAATTCTCTGTTGTACCTCTCTCAATGCTTGGCCCCAAGCCTTTCACTGGATGCCTGGAGGTGAAATTAGGAAAATACATCATTGAAAGAAAAACCTGCTCCCTGAATCCCGGACTTGGCAGATCCCAGAGCTTGTACGTCCTGCTCGTGGGCATCCCAACTGGTGAACCTTGCTCTCTGCCACCGTGTGGGCTCAGCCTGCTTCCCACACTGGGGGTTCCATTGACCATCTGTCCTCCAATCAGGGTTGAGGCCCCCAACTCCCACTTTGGAGAATCCTTTCTTCCCTATCGCACAGATATATTCTTTAGAGGAGATGCATTTCTGCCCTCATGAAGACTTTTCCAGAAGAGGACTTTGCTTCCCTTCTACTTAAATCAACGGCCTCTGTCTTAGCATTCTCATGGCTCTATACAAAGCAACTGACCCCACAACTTAAAGGAAAGAAGATTTATTTGCTCATAGTTTCCTTGGAGATTTTTGGGTTCAGTCCCTGTGAGGCTGGGGACCGCAGATATCAGGGCATGGCAGCTGGAAGTGGAGAGAGGGAGGGCACAAGGCTTTGCTCCTCACATCGCAGAGGCGGGAAGCAAGAGAGGGAACAAGCAAGCAAGAGGATTCGAGACAGGACAATCCCTAGCAGCTGTGTGTGGCTTTAAAAGCTGTGCTTGCCCCCTGCTTTGAACCTACAAGGTGGTGTAAACTTCAGGGCCCAGTTTCACAGCAAAATGAAAATGAATGATTGAAGGTACTCTATACATACACTCACATGTGTATATGGTAAAATATAAGAAGCTATATAATTTTATATAGTGTATATGTAGTATATAAATATATATACTTTTCTTTTTATTTTTTTATTTTTTATGTTTTTATTGGTGCATTGTAGTCTCACATCACAATGAGTATCAGTTTGGTGTTAACATACATGCACACAGCTCTTGGTGTCCCTCCCCCCTGCCTCCCCCTGCGCCTCCCCCC
>PVJS01060696.1:0-11170 GCA_004027185.1 Glis glis | reverse complement strand
CTCACTAGGTAGAGAGAGAGAGAGAGAGAGAGAGAGAGAGAGAGACAGGGAGAAAGAGAGAGAGAGCTGAGGCTGGCCGAGAACCTGGATCCTCCGGTCTCCGCCTCCCAAAGTTCTGGGATTACAAGCGTGCACCACCACGCCTGGCTCCCAAAATGATCTTTCGAAACTGTGCCCCTGCTAGGTGCGGTGGTACACAGCTGTAATCCCGGTACTTGGGAGACTGAAACAGGAGGATTGCAGGTTTGAGGCTAGCTTCAGCAATTTAATGAGACCCTGTTTCAAAATAAAAATAAAAAGCTGGGCATTGTGGTGCACGCCGGTAATTCCAGTACTTGGGAGGCTAAGACAGGAGGATCGCAGGTTCAAAGCCAGCCTTAGCAACTCAGTGAGACCCTGTTTCCAAATAAAAAATGAAGTAGGGCTGGGGGTATAGGGTATAGGGCTCGGAGGTAGAATTCACCTGGGTTCCATCCCCAGTACCACAAAATTAAATAAATAAAGAAACAAACAAACATACAAATAAATAAATAAATAAATAATAAAAAGGGCTAGGGTGTAACTCAGAGGTAGAAAGTCTCTGGTGCAGTCCCCAGTACCAAAAAGCAAAATAAAGAAACAAAAAAAAAACCCTCAAAACTATGTATTTATTTATTTATTTATTTATTTATTTATTTATTTATTTATTTAGTGGTACTGGGAATTGAACCCAGGGACATTCTACCTCTGAGCTACACCCCCAGTCCTATTTTATTATTTATTTATTGATTAACTTTTTTTTTTTTTTTTTTTTTGCAGAACTGGGGATTGAACCCAGGGGCATTCTATCTCCAAGCTACACCCCTGGCCCTATTTTTTATCCTTTATTTTGAAACAGGGTCTCACTAAGTTGCGGAGGGCCTCACTAAGTAGCTGAGGCTGGCCACGAACCTGAATCCTCTAGTCTTAGCCTCCCAAGTACTGGGATTACAAGCGTGTGCTACCATGCCCAGCTGATTTACTTATTTATTTATTTATTTTTTTTTGTGGTGATGGGGTTTGAACCCAGGGGCATTCTACCTCTGAGCTACACCTCCAGCCTGTTTTTTACTTTTAATTTTTTATTTGGAAACAGGGTCTTGCTAAGTTGCTGACAGCCTCACTAAGTTGCTGAGACTGGCTTCAAACCTGTGATCCTCCTGTCTCAGCCTCCCAAGTACTAGGATTACAGGTGTGTGCCACCACAGCTGGCTGTTATTTCTTACTTTGAAACAGGTTCTCACTAAGTTGCCAAGAACCTTGCTAAATTGTGGAGATTGGCCTTTGAACCTGAAATTCTCCTGTTTCCTCCCCAGTACTAGGATTACAGGGGTGCACCACTACGCCTGGCTCCATGTTTGGACTAAAACAGAAAATCCTAACTTGTGGGTTAATATTTGTGTGCATGTGGGAGGGTATGAGTATGTGGGATTAAGTAAGAGTATACAAGTGTTGCATAAAGTATCTTACAAAGGGCAAGTGTCAAGATATACACAAGGTATGCATTCATTTGAAAACACAGTTTATCAAAATTTTGCTCATGCCGGGGCGTGGTGGCGCACGCTTGTAATCCCAGTACTTTGGGAGGCGGAGACCAGAGGATCCGGGTTCACGGCCAGCCTCAGCTCTTGCTCTCTCGCTTTCTCTCTTTCTCTCTCTCTCTCCTTAGTGAGGCCCTCCGCAACTTCGTGAGACCCGGTTTCAAAATAAAGCATAAAAAATAGGGCCGGGGGGTGTAGCGCAGAGGTAGAACGCCCCTGCGTTCAATCCCCGGTACCGCAAAAAAAAAAAAATTTTTTTTTGCTCACAATTACAGGTGGATATACATGTTCTGTAAAGAAGGTGTTTTGCATTTTATTTTGGTGCTGGAGATTGAACCAAGAGCCTTAAGCATGCTAAATATGTGCTCTATTTCTGAGTTATACCCCCATTCCCATATGTTTTATTTATTTATTTATTTATTTTTATGGTACTAGGGGTTGAACCCAGGGCTCTACTCTGGAATATTCCCCCCTACTCCAGCCCTTTTATTTTTTATATTTGAAGCAAGGTCTCGGTAAGCTGCTGTAGGTCTCACTAAGTTGCCCAGGCTGGCCTCCAACCTGCAATCCTCCTGCTTCAGTCTCCCAAGTACTAGGATTACAGGCATGGGCCACCATACTGGCTCCCCATCTGTTTTAAAAATCACTAATTCAGCTGGGCATGGTGGCCATGTTTATAATCCCAGTACTTAGGAGGCTGAGACAGGAGGATCTGCAGGTTTGCAGCCAGCCTCAGTTACTTAGTGAGGCCCTCTGCAACTTAGACCCTGTTTCAAAATAAAGAATAAAAAATAGGGCTGGGGGAGGAGCTCGGAGGTAGAATGCCCCTGGGTTCCATCCCCAGTACTGCAAAAAAAAAAAAAATACATATGTATATATATCAGTAATTCTAAAACAGAGTAAAAAATATCAGTAACTTATACATTGCTACATACCAACTGTGAGTAGCTGAATGTGACATTTAATTCCAAATGTATGTGTGTATATATATATATAACAAATACATTGTACAGTAATTCGTTTTTTTTTTTTTTGTGGTACTGGGGATTGAACCCAGGGGCATTCTACCTCCGAGCTAAACCTCCAGCCCTATTTTTTATTCTTTATTTTTTGAAACAGGGTCTCACTAAGTTGCAGAGGGAGGGCCTCATCAAGTAGCTGAGGCTAGCCGCGAACCTGTGATCCTCCAGTCTCAGCCTCCCAAGTACTGGGATTACAAGCGTGCGCCACCATGCCAGGCTGTACAGTAATTCTTGCACATAGGATATATTGCTAGGATTATAGGGATGTGTCATCACTCCTGGCCAGTAGCCAAAATTTTATATTTGTTCTGCATGGGTTTTCTTGGTTAAACTTATTTCTGCAGGCGTGGTGGCCCATGCTTGTAATCCCAGTACTTGGGAGCCTGAGACCCGAGGATCTGGGTTCGTGGCCAGCCTCAGCTACTTAGTGAGGCCCTCTGCAACTTAGTGAGACCCGGTTTCAAAATAAAGAATAAGAAATATGACTATGGGTATAGCCTGGAGGTAGAATGCCCCTGGGTTCAATCCCCCATACTGCCAAAAAAAAAAAAATTACTTCTGCAAGTTTGGGAATCAGTTTGGTGAGTCAAAATTGTTCTGAAAGAGGAAGGATTCATACAGTCATGGTGTTTCAGATTGGTGGGAATGGGAAGCTATGTTTTGTGTGCAAACCTTTAGCCACATTTGATGTCCCTAAGGGCCTTTCATTTGCTGCCAGCATATTGGTACTGGGTAATGAACCCAGAGGCATTCTACTTCCAAGCTAGGCGTTGCTGAGGCTGGCTTTGAACCTGCGATCCTCCTGTCTCAGCCTTCCAAGAACTGGGATTACAAGCGTGCACAACCATGCCAGGCAAAGAATAATTGTAAAAGGACACCTGTCATCGACTTAAGCGATCTCACAGTTCCTTACAACCTTCTTCCAGAGGGGTGATTACTATCTTTGTATTATCTTCCTTGGGCTACCATAACAAAACACCGCAACCTGGAATGCTTAAAACAACAGAAATTTAGCGGGGTGTGGTGGCGCATGCTTGTAATTCCAGTACTTGGGAGGCAAAGACAGGAGGATCACAGGTTAGAGACCAGCCTCAGCAACTTAGCAAGACTCTCAGCAACCTAGCAAGACTCTGTTTCAAAATAAAATAAATCAAAAGGGCTTGGGGGTGTAGCTCAGAGGTAGAATGCTCTTGGGTTCAACCCCTAGTACCACACACAAAAAACATAAAACTAAACAAAACCCAGAAATTTGTCCCTTCATAGTTTTGGCGGCCAGAAATCTAAATCAAGAAGTTGGCAAGCCAGGCGTGGTGGCGCATGCTTGTCATCCCAGTACTTGGGAGGCGGAGACAGGAGGATCCCTCAGCTACTTAGTGAGGCCCTCTGCAACTTAGTGAGACACTGTTTCAAAATAAAAGGATAAAAAATAGGGCTGGGGGTGGAGCTTGGACATAGACTGCCCCTGGGTTCAATCCCTAGTATGCAAAAAAAAAAAAAAAAGAAGTTGGCAATATTGGTTCCTTCTGGTGGCTTTCAGATAGCAGCCCTCTTTCCCCCTTCTTTGGTGACCCCAGAATTCCTTGGCATGCAGATGCATCATTGCAGTCTCTGCGTCTGTCTTCTCTCTGCCTCTCTCTTCACATGACCTTCCTGTGAAGGACCTCAGTCATCGGATATTAGGCCTGTCCCAAATCCAAGATGACCTCATCATCTTTAGGTCCTTACCTTATTTACATCTGCATGAACTTTTTGTCTAAATAAGGTCATAGTCACAGGTTTTGGGTAGACATGTATTTTTTTTGGGGGGGTACTGGGGATTGAACCCAGGGGCATTCTACTTCTGAGCTACACCCCCTGCCCCATTTTATTTTATTTTATTTTATTTTTTTGCGGTACTGGGGATTGAACCCAGGGGCGTTCTACCTCCGCGCTACACCCCCGGCCCTATTTTTTTATACTTTATTTTGAAACCGGGTCTCATGAAGTTGCGGAGGGCCTCACTAAGGAGAGAGAGAGAGACAGACAGACAGACAGACAGGGAGAGAGAGAGCGAGAGAGCTGAGGCTGGCCGAGAACCCGGATCCTCCGGTCTCTGCCTCCCAAAGTAGTGGGATTACAAGCGTGCCCCACCACGCCCGGCTTTATTTTGAAACAGGGTCTCCCTAAGTTGCTGAGGCTGGTGTCGAACCTGTGATCTTCCTGTCTCAGCCTCCCAAGTACTGGGATTACAGATGTGCACCACCACACCTGGTTTAGATGTGTATTTTGGGGGCCGCCGTTCAGCACTTCTGTTCCACCCCATCCTTGATTGTGTTTATCGTTTCCTGGCCTTTAATCAGGGTTCCCTGGACACTGGACCGGTCCTTCAGGGCCACAAGTTAAGTGGTGAATAACTGAGCCCAGGCACATGGTGGGGAGGGACGGGTACTGTGACCAGTCGGGAAGTTTCCTTGGTGGGAGACCAGCTGAGAGAGTCAGGGGCCTCCCGAGTTCTTGAGCCATGAGAAGGGGAGAGATCCACACAGGAGAAACGGTTGAGTAAAGGGAAAAGAGATCGGAAGACATGAAATTCTTGCTTTTGTCAGAGTGGAGTGATTATATGAGATTTAAGATTCCTCCCTTCCTTCCTTTTTCTTTCCTTCCTTTTTTTTTTTTTTTGTTTTTGTGGTACTGGGATTGAACCCAGGGGCACTCCACCACCAAGCTACACCCCCAATCCTATTTTATTTTGAAACAGGGTCTTGCTAGATTGATGAGAGTCTCACTACTTACTGAGGCTGTCCTTGAACCTGCGATCCTCCCATCTCAGCCTCCCAAGTGCTGGGATGACAGGCGTCGCCACCACACCTGGCTTTTCATTTTTTATTTTGAAACAGGGTCTCACTTAAGTTGTGGAGGGCCTCGCTAAATTGCTGAGGCTGGCCGGGAACCTGCGATCCACCCGCCTCAGCCTCCCAAGTACTGGGATTAGAGATGTGTGCCACCATGCCTGGCTTTATGTTTCATTTCTAAAAAGTAATTTAGGAGCCAGGCATGGTGGCGCATGCCTATAATCCCAGTATTTGAGAGGCTGAGATAGGAAGATTGCAGATTTGAGGACAGCCTCAGCAGCAGAGTGAGACTGTTAGCAACCTAGTGAGACCCTGTTTCTAAAACAAAAAAATAAAATGGGTTGTGGGTGTAGCTTGGAGGTAGAATACCCCTGGGTTCAATTCCCAGTACAAAAAAGAAGATGACGTAATGCTTGTGGGAGAATGTGCATGCATTGTATTCAAATAGGACATAACTTTACATAAGAAATTTGAGTATCCTTGGATTTTGATATCTTTGGGGGTTCCTGAAACAATTCCCTCTCAGATACTGAGAGATGACTGTAATTATAAATGAAACTGGCCAGCTAGGTAACACTACCTCCCTGCAGGCACTTCTTGTATTTTATGTTTATTAACTCATTTAAGTCTCAGGTCAACCTCTGGTCTGGTTACTATTTTTGTCCCTATATAACAGACAGGGAAACTAACAGAGAAACTAAGAGATCCAAGGCACAGGTTGGAGCCAAGCTGAGATTTGGACCCACAAAATCTTAGCTCAGCTGGGTGTGGTCGCTCACGCCTGTAATCCCAGTACTTGGGAGGCTGAGACTGGAGGATTGGAGGTTCGAGGACAGCCTCAGCAAGTAGCGAGACTCTCAGCAACCTAATGAGACTCTGTTTCAACATAAAAAATAAAAAGGGCTGGGGGTGTAGCTCAGAGGTAGAATGTCCCTGGGTTCAATACACACATACATACACACACACACACACACATAATCACATAATCTTAGGTCAACATTGCATGGTGTTGGATAGAACTAGGCATAGCTACTTCTGGCCTTCCATGCTGACTGGCCAGAGCCTCTGGGGCTGTGATTTTAGTACCTTTATCCCTTCTCCCACCCGCCCAGCAACTTCCCTGAACTTGACCTTGAGCAAGGTTAGGGTAGAGAGGTGGGCTGAGGTGGGAGACTGGCCAGAGGAGGGGAGTGCTGGGGGGCCCAGGCATCAGGTTTTCTGCCAGGTGAGCCTCCCAGAAAACCTGCGAGAGCACACCTGTTCAGGTGCCCTGGTTAGGGAAGGACCAGCAATGAGTGCCAAGATCCCAGGCAGAATTTCCTGCAAAGGCCAGGGATGCCCCCTGGTGGATCTGCACCTTCCTGCCGCAGAACCTCAGCTGGTCTTTGCATCTGCTCTCCCAGGATCTGTGGGGGTGGGGAGCTGGCCTCTGAAGGCTGTTTTTTTGTTTGTTTTTCAGCCTTAGCATGGGGTCAGTATGGCATGGGCAGGCTGAGAGCTTGGGCTCTGATATTTGATTGAATTGGCTTCAAATCCCAGTTCTTTTTTTTTTTTTTTTGCGGTACCGGGGATTGAACCCAGGGGTGTTCTACCTCCGCGCTACACCCCTGGCCTTATTTTTTATACTTTATTTTGAAACTGGGTCTCACAAAGTTGTGGAGGGCCTCACTAAGTAGAGAGAGAGAGAGCTGAGGCTGGCCGCGAACCCGGATCCTCCGGTCTCCGCCTCCCATAGTACTGGGATTACAAGCCTGTACCACCATGCCCGGCTCAAATCCCAGTTCTGAGCCTGGCATGGTGGCACACACCTGTAATCTTAGTACTTGGGAGGCTGAGACAGCAGGATCGCAGGTTCAAAGACAGCCTCAGCTACTTAGTAAGGTCCTATTTCAAAATAAGGAATAAAATAGGGCTGGGGGTATAGCTCAGAGGTAGAATGCCCCTAGATTCAATCCCCAGTACCAAAAAAAAAAAAGTCCCAGCCCTACTGCTTACCAACTGGGCATTCTTGCACAAGTTAGTTGTCCGAGCATCAGTTTCTCATCCATCAAATGGGTATAACTGAGGTTCTACCTCACAGAGCTGTGTCTAGGAGAAAATGGTAGAGGGGGTACCTGTGTTGGCCTGTTCAGTAAATATTAAGGATTCTCATCGGTAGAAAGTGTATCTCTAGGGAGCCAGGCATGGTGGTAATACCCGTAATACTGTAATACCAGTACCTTAGAGGCTAAGATAGGAAGATTTGAGGTTTGAAGCCAGCCTCAGCAACTTAGTGAGACCCTGTTTCAAAATAAAATAAGAGCTGGGTGTGGTGGAGCACACTTGTAATCCTAGTACTTGGGAGGCTGAGACAGAAGGATCGCAGGTTCGTGGCTAGCCTCAGCTACTTAGTGAGGCCCTCCGCAACTTAGTGAGGCCCTGTTTCAAAATAAAGAATAAAGCCGGGCGTGGTGGCTCATGCTTGTAATCCCAGTACTTTGGGAGGTGGAGACCAGAGGATCCGGGTTTGCAGCCAGCCTCAGTTCTCTCTCTCTCTCTCTCTCTCCCTGTCTTTCTCTCTCTCTCTCTCTCTCTCTCTCTCTCTCTCTCCCTCCCTGTCTCTCTCTCTCTACCTAGTGAGGCCCTCTGCAACTTCATGAGACCCGGTTTCAAAATAAAGTATAAAAAAAATTAGGGCCAGGGGTGTAGCGCGGAGGTAGAACGCCCCTGGGTTAAATCCCCGGTACAGCAAAAAAAAAAAGAATAAAAAATAGAGCTAGGGGTGTAGCTCGGAGATAGAACATCCCTGGGTTCAAACCCCAGTACAGCAAAAAAAAAAAAAAAAAAAAAAAAAGAATTAAAATAGGACTGGGGGTGTAGCTCGGAGGTGGAATGCCCCTGGGTTCCATCCCCAGTACTGAAAAAAAAATAGGGCTGGGGGTGTAGCTCAGAGGTGAATGCCCCTGAGTTCAACCTCCAGTTCCACCAATAAATAAATAAATAAATAAATAAATAAATAAATATAGGGCTCAGGGTGTAGTTCAGAGGTAGAATGTCCCTGGGTTCCATTCCCAATACCAAAAAGAAAGAAAAGAAAAGAGGAAGAAGAATATGGGAACCAGCTGCGCTATCTCTGGGCCTGGGTTTCCTTGTTTGTAGCGGGGACTGTTATACAAGCTTCTAGGCTTGTTGTGAAAGGAGATCTCCACCTGAGAGATAGGAACCCCAGGCTCTGCAGGCCTCAGGGGTTACTTTTATTATTTAGTTCCTACTGTGTGAAAGGTACTGTGTTTATTTACTCAACAAATATTGACGGTGGGCCTTTTCCAGGCTAGGTTCTATGCCCGGAGCTGCCGCCTGGAGCAGTGAATGGGGTGAGACTGTGAACCAGACCAAGTTCAGAGAGAGTTTCCTCTCGTTCAAGGGTCAGCAGGCCTTCTCTGTAAAGAGCCAGCGAGTAAACATTGCAGGCTCTGCAGCCTGCACTTTCTGTCCCAGCTGCTCGGCTCCAGGTCATAGCCTGCAAGTGGCCCTAGACAACACCCACACCAATGTGTGTGGCTGTGTACCAAGTGCATTTTTTTAATGGTATTAAAGATTGAACCCAGGGGCATTCTATCTCCGAGCTGCACCCCCAACTCTATTTTGTTTTTACTTTGAAATAGGGTGTCTAGGTTGCTGAGAGGCTCACTAAGTTGCTGAGGCTGTCCTCGAACCTATGATCCTCCAGTCTCAGCCTCCCAAGTACTGGGGTTACAGGGTGCACCATCACAATGGGCTGTTGTTTAGTATTTCTTTCTTTCTTTCTTTTTTTTTTTTTTTGTGGTACTGGGGATGGAACCCAGGGGCATTCTACCACCAAGCTACCTCCCCAACCCTGTTTTTTATTCTTTATTTTGAGACAGAGTCTCACTAAGTTGTGGAGGGCCTCACTAAGTAGCTGAGGCTGGCCGTGAACCTGCAATCCTCCTGTCTCAGCCTCCCAAGTACTGGGATTACAAGCGTGCACCACCACGCCCGGCTTGTTTAGTATTTCTGAGTCTCTGTGGAGCACATACTTGTCACTGAGCTAACGGGGGAGCTGGGTCTCTCCAGGCCAGATGGTGGGTTTTCCGTCCTAGTCACACATTGTAGTGTGACACACAGAAGGCGTCAGCTCCCTTGATAGATCACCCGCCCATGGCAGCCTGCTTTGTGTCTGTCTTCTCGCCTTTCTTTTCTTTCTCTGAGTCACGCCTTCCCCTCTGCTGAGTTCTGGGGACTCGTTATTCCCATTTCACAGGTGAGCAATTAGAGTTCCACAAATGATGGAGACCGCCTCCCTCCGGGGTCCCTTAGTCAGTGGGACTCTGGGGGCTCCCAGGAAGCTCCCTCCTCTCTCAGATGCCCCAAGGCAGACTTCTCTGCTCAGATGGAAGGCTGGGCTCTCCCTGCAGGACACTTTCTCTCACTTGCCCTCATCCATTCAGCTGTCATTCATAGGTGAGGTGATAGCCGGTCGTGGTGGCGCACGCTTGTAATCCCAGTCTTTGGGAGGCTGAGACAGGAAGATCGCGAGTTCGTGGCCAGCCTCAGCTACTTAGTGAGGCCCTCCGCAACTTAGTGAGACCCTGTTTCAAAATAAAGAATGAGCCGGGCGTGGTGGCGCACGCTTGTAATCCCAGTACTTTGGGAGGCGGAGACCGGAGGATCCGGGTTCGCAGCCAGCCTCAGCTCTGTCTCTGTCTCTGTCTCTGTCTCTGTCTGTCTCTCTCTCTCTCTCCTTAGTGAGGCCCTCCGCAACTTCATGAGACCCGGTTTCAAAATAAAGTATAAAAAATAGGGTCGGGGGCGTAGTGCGGAGGTAGAACACCCCCGTGATCAATCCCCAGTATCACAAAAAGAAAAAAAAGAATGAAAAATAGGGCTGGGCGTGTAGCTCGGAGGTAGAATGCCCCTGGGTTCAATCCCCAGTACCAAAAAAAACAAAACAAAAACCATAGGTGAGGAAACATGTCATATGCCGGACTGAACATCCTGTGTTCATTATTCTTTTCATTTTTTTATTTTTTGTGGTACTGGGGGGATGGAACGTAGGGGCATTCTACCACCAAGTTACGTCCCAGCCCTATTTTATTTTTATTTTGAAACAGGGTCTCACTAGGGTGATGAGAATCTCATTGCTGAGGCTGTCCTCAAACCTTCGATCCTCTTGTCTCAGTCTCCTAAGTACTGGGATTACAAGCGTGCGCCACCACACCTGGCTCCATGATCATTATTCTGCTGCATGAGCCAGGCTCTGTTCTAGACACTGTGTACTAATGAGCAAGGCGACAAGGTTGCCACCCGCCCTGCATTTACAGACTGTAGGGAAGAAAGATAAAATAGATGGAAGCCAGGCATGGTCCCGTATACTTGTAATCCCAGTACTTGGGAGGCTGAGACCAGAGGATTGCAGGTTCGAGCACAACCTCAGCAATTTAGTAAGACTCTCAGCAATCTAGGAGACCCTGTCTCAAAAGAAAGAAATAAAAAGGGCTGGGTGTGGCTCATTTGTAGAATGCCTCTGAGTTCAATTCCCAATACCACAAAAAGAAAGAAAAGGCTGGGCGTGGTGGTGCACGCTTGTAATCCCAGTACTTTGGGAGGCAGAGACCTGAGGATCCAGGTTCGCAGCCAGCCTCAGCTCTCTCTCTCTCTCTCTCTCCCTGTCTCTCTTTCTCTCTCTACTTAGTGAGGCCCTCCGCAACCTCGTGAGACCCGGTTTCAAAATAAAGTATAAAAAATAGGGCCGGGGGTG
>PVJS01060695.1:0-11181 GCA_004027185.1 Glis glis | reverse complement strand
TGTAGGTGTGTGGGTTTGTTTCAGAGTCTTCTATTCTGCTCCATAGGTCTATGTGTCTGCTTTTGTGCCAATACCATGCTGTTTTTATTTCTATGGCTTTGTAGTATAGTTTGAAGTCAGGTATTGTTATGCCTCCTGCATGGTTCTTGTTGCTGAGAACTACTTTGGCTATTCTGGGCTTTTTGTTGTTCCAAATGAATTTAAGGACACATTTTTCTATGTCAGTGAAGAATGACTTTGGTAATTTAATGGGTATTGCATTGAATCTGTAGAGCACTTTTGGAAGAATGGCCATTTTGATGACATTCTGCCTACCCAAGAGCATGGGAGATCTTTCCATCTTCTAAGATGTTCTTCAATTTCTTTTTTCAATGTTTTATAGTTTTCCTTGTAGAGGTCTTTTACCTCCTTGGTTAGGTTTATTCCCAAGTATTTTATTGTTTTGGGGGATATCTTGAGTGGAAATCTTTTCTGGATTTCTTTTTCAGTGGATTTATGATTGGGATACAGAAAAGCTTCTGATTTTTTAAGATTGATTTTTTATCCAGACACTTTGCTGAATTTGTTGATCAGTTCTATGAGCCTTTTAGTTGAGTTTGTTGGATCTTCTAAGTATAATATCATGTCATCTGCAAATATAGTTTCAGTTCCTCTTTTCCTATTTGTACTCCTTTTATTTCCTTCTCTTGCCTTATAGCTCTGGCTAGAGTCTCAAGTACTATATTGAAAAGGAGTGGTGACAGCGGACATCCTTGTCTTGTTCCTGTTTTTAATGGGAACTCTTGAAGTTTTTCCCCATTCAATATGATGTTTGCTGTGGGCCTATTGTATATTGCCTTTATCATGTTGAGGTCTGTTCCTTCTATTCCAATTTTCTGCAGTGTTCTTATCATGAATGGGTGTTGGATTTTGTCAAATGCTTTTTCAGCATCTATTGAAATGATCATGTGATTTTTGTCTTTAGTTCTGTTTATGTGGTGGATTACATGGATTGTTTTTCCTATGTTGAACCAGCCTTGCATCCCTGGGATGAACCCGACTTGGTCATAGTGTATGATTTTCGTGATGTGGTTTTGAATGCACGTTGCTAGTATTTTGTTTAGAAGTTTTGCGTCTAAGTTCATCAATGATATAGGTCT
Source organism: Glis glis (assembly GCA_004027185.1). NCBI lineage: Eukaryota > Metazoa > Chordata > Mammalia > Rodentia > Gliridae > Glis > Glis glis. The sequence goes on along the minus strand of PVJS01060695.1, from coordinate 10,042 downwards.
GTAGTTTTCTTGAGCTGTCTTTATTTGGTTTTGGTTTTAGTGTGATGTTGGTTTCATAGAATGTGTTTGGGAGAGTCCCGTATCTTTCTATTTCATGGAATAGATTGAGGAGTATTGGGTTAGTTATTCTGTAAAGGTTTTATAACATTCACTTGGGAAACCATCTGGACCTGGGCTTTTCTTTGATGGTAGACTCTTTATTGCTGCTTCAATCTCTTTAATTGCTATTGTTCAGTTTAAATTTTCTATATCTTCTTGATTCAACGTAGGAAGGTTGTACACGATTAGAAATTTGTCAATTTCTTCTAGATTTTCCATTTTGTTGGAGTATAGTTTTTCAAAGTAGTTTCTGATTATCCTCTGGATTTCCATGCTGTCGGTGGTAATATCACCTTTTTCATCTCTTATTTTAGTAATTTGGGTTGATTCTCTCTTTCTTTTGGTTAGGTTGGCTAGTGGTTTATCTATCTTGTTTATTTTTTCCAAGGAACCAGCTTTTGGTTTTGTTGATTTTTTGTATTTTTTTATTCTCTACCTTGTTGATTTCTGCTCTGATTTTAATAATTTCCTGTCTTCTACTAGCTTTGGGGTTAGACTGTTCCTGTTTTTCAAGGGCTTTGAGGTGTGTCATTAGGTTATTTATTTGGTGATTTTCTGTTCTTCTTATGTGGGCACTCAGTGCTATGAATTTTCCTCTTAATACTGCCTTAAGGGTGTCCCAGAGATTTTGATATGTTGTGTCTCTGTTTTCATTTGTTTCTAGGAATTTTTTTTTTTTTTGCGGTACTGGGGATTGAACGCAGGGGCATTCTACCTCCGCGCTACGCCCCCGGCCCCATTTTTTATACTTTATTTTGAAACTGGGTCTCACGAAGTTGCGGAGGGCCTCACTAAGGAGAGAGAGAGAGACCGCGAGAGAGACAGGGAGAGAGAGAGCGAGAGAGCTGAGGCTGGCCGCGAACCCGGATCCTCCAGTCTCCGCCTCCCAAAGTACTGGGATTACAAGCATGCGCCACCACTCCCGGCTCTAGGAATTTCTTAATTTCTCCCCTTATTTCTTCTTTTACCCACACCTCATTCAGCAGTGTGGTATTCAGTCTCCACATGTTTATGAGGTTTCTCTGGGTCTTCTTACAGTTGATTTCTAGTTTCATTCCATTATGGTCTGAAAAGACGCAGGGGATTATGTCACATTTTTTGAACTTGCTAGTACTCACTTTGTGGCCTAGAATATGGTCTATTTTAGAGAAATTTCCATGAGCAGCTGAAAAAAATGTGCATTCAGCTGTAGTTGGGTTGAATATTCTGTATGTGTCTACTAGGTCCATTTGGTTTATGGTGTTCCTTAGGTCTGAGGCATCTTTACTGACTTTTTATCTTGAAGATCGATCTAGAGGTGTGAGAGGTGTGTTGAAGTCTCCCAATATTATTGTATTTGGATCTGTGTGTGATTTAATGTCGCGAAGAGTTTCTTTTATGAAAGTGGCTGCACCTATGTTTGGGGCATAAATGTTGGCTATTGTTATATCCTCTTGCTGGATTGTTCCTTTTACCAGTAAGAAATGACCTTCTTTGTCTCTTCTGATAAGTTTAGGTTTGAAGTCTAATTTGTCTGATATCATAATTGCTACTCCTGCTTGTTTTCGAGTTCCGTTAGCATGGATTACCTTGCTCCACCCCTTCACCTTTTGTTTGTGCATATCTTTACTTGTAAGGTGTGTTTCTTGCAGGCAGCATATAGATGGATTGTAATTTTTAATTCATTTTGCCACCTTATGTCTTTTGATTGGGGAGTTGAGGCCATTTATATTCAGCATGATTATTGAGAGATGGGTTTTCATTCCTAACATTTTGAGATTTAATTTCTGTTTGAGGTAGTGTTTGTTCTTTGCCTAGTTGTTTGTTTGATGGAAATCACTGTTTCTCTGGTTCTGGTGTTTCCTTATTATTTCTTTGTAATTAAACTCTTTGAGCATTTTCTCCAGTGCTGGTTTGGAAGACATAAAATCTTTCAGCTTCTGTTTGTCATGGAATGTTTTTATTTCTCCATCAAATTTGATAGGTATCTTTGCTGGGTAGACAAATCTTGGCTGGAGGTTGTTTTCTTTTAGAGTTTGGAATATGTCGCTCCAGGCATTCCTGGCTTTCATGACTTGGTTTGGAAGGTTGGGAGTGATTCTTATTGGTTTACCTCTGAATGTTACTTGCTCTTTTACTCTCGCTGCCTTTAAGATTCTCTCCTTGGCCTCTACATTAGTCATTTTGATTATTATGTGGTGTGGCGAACCTCTTCTCTGATCCTGTCTATTGGGGGTTCTATATGTTTCCTGTACCTATGTATCGACCTTTCTATGTTTGGAAAATTTTCTAATATTACTTCTCTGAATAGATTATTGATTCCTTTAGTTTCAGCTTCTAATCCCTCTTCTATGCCTATTATTCTTAGGTTTGCTCTTTTAAGACTGGCTGAGATCTCTTCAATGTCCAATTCATGCTGTCCAATTGTTTTTTTCTAATTTATATACTATGTGTTCATTTTTGGAGAGGTCATCTTCTGAGAGTGAGATCCCGTTTTCCATGTGGTCTAGTCTATTGTTGATGGTCTGTATTGATGCCTTCATTTCAATTATTGCATCCTTCACTTCCTTCAGAGCTTCTTTTTGATTCCTGTTCAGGGTGTCGGATTCTTTGCTTATTTGATCCTTCATTTCTTTCAGGCTCTTTCTGAATTCTTTTCGGAAATTCTGTATCATTTCCTCTATTGAAGTTCTGAATTGTCCTTCTCGCAATCTTTGCACTTCTGAGTTGGCGGGTTCTGTTGTTGTATTGTGGGGGCTCATTGTTTCTTTGCTATTCTTCCTTTTCATTATTTCAGGTTTCTTATATTTATACCTTTGTTGCTTTTGGTACATCTCTCTCTCTCTCACTCTGTAGGTATCCTATGTCTAATCCCTCTCCCTTTATAGTTTCTTATCCTGGAGGTAGATAGTTGCTACTAGGTGAGCCTTAAAGGTGAATAGCCTTTACTGAGTGGTTATTCTCACTTTCTCGGTATAATGTTCATTTGCAGGCCCAATTCTTGGTCTCCTTCAGTGATTGGGACCCTTGCCTGGTGCCTCTCACTACCTGTGCAAGCGACCAGTGCCGCTATTGCCCCTCTCACTGCAAGCGTGGGTCTCCACGTTCTCCACTTGGGCTGTCCCTATGTCTCTCTTTGTCTACACCTATGGCAGGTGTCACCAGCAGGGGGCCCCGGGCTTGTGTCTCTCTTTGCCTACAGAACCAGTAGTTGTCACTTTGCCCCGGTTCTGTGCAAACATGGAACTCCACGTTTTCCACTGAGCGGGCTGATTTGGTCCAATTTTCCCCAGGTACCACAGCTGTATGTCCTGTGGTGATCCCCGGGGACTCTATAAGGGTGCTGTGATCCGTGGGTTGCAAGTCTGTCCCACCCAAATGTCACCAGGGACTGTCTGCTTGTCTACCACGTCCCACAGCAGACCCCACTCCTACGTCCACCGGATCAATCCGCACTGTCTCAGACTCTGCGAGTCCCTGTGGCCGCGCTGGGTGGTCTCCCCCTGGGGCTGCTCGTTGACTTATGGTCTCGTTGAGCGCTGCTCTTAATCTCTGGGGTGGGGGGTGGGCTCAGTCAGTGCTGCAGGTTCTGGTCAGGCCTCTGGGTCCTGGGACTCTGCCGAGTGTGGATCGAACTGCTGCTCGCTTTTGTTGCTGATGCTTTGCAGTGCTGGTTTTAGAAGAGCTTCCTGGCTTCTTTGTTGGTGGCCTGCAGAAGCCGCAATGCCGGTAGCCGCCAGTGCATTCTGATCAAGATGGCGCCGCTGCTGCTTCTGCCAACGCAGTAGTTCGGGTCTGTGTCGCGCGTGGAGCGAGTCACTGTTCGCCTTCACTGCTGCTGTCCTGCAGCTGCTGGATTCACAGCAGGTCACTGGCGTCTCCGTTGGTCTTGTGTAGAAGTCACAATGCTGGTGGCCACCAGTAAAGTCCTGCAAAGATGGCGCCGCTGCAGCCGCTGTAGCCGCCGCCATTTGGCGTCTTGAGTGTGGAGCGAGTCGCTGCTTGCTTTTGTCTCTGCTGCTCTGCAGTTGAACTCACAGCAGGTCTCTGGCTTCTCTGCTGGTGGTGTGTGGAAGCCGCAAAGCCGGTAGTGGCCAGCGTGGTCTGGCCAAGATGGCACTGCTGCCCTCTCTTTGGTAAGGCGCTTGGAGCTTTTTACTTTCCTCTGTTTTGTCTTCTGGCTTTGATTCCGTCGCGTTTCAAACTTTTTGTTGTTTACTTCGTTTGTGTTGATTTTCTTCTGTGGAGAAGTTGCTGTCACGGCGAGAGATCGTAGCGTGGTATCTCCCTTGGTCGCCATCTTAGATCCGCCTCACTCAGAAGCTTTTTTTTTTTTTTGCGGTACCGGGGATTGAACCCAGGGGCGTTCTATCTCCGCGCTACACCCCCGGCCTTATTTTTTTTATACTTTATTTTGAAACCGGGTCTCACGAAATTGTGGAGGGCCTCACTAAGTAGAGAGAGAGAGAGAGAGAGAGAGAGCTGAGGCTGGCCGTGAATCCGGATCCTCTGGTCTCCGCCTCCCAAAGTACTGGGATTACAAGCGTGCGCCACCACGCCCGGCCACTTGGAAGCTTTTAATAATCCTGAATCATGTATTCTATACTTAAAGTATTTTGCTGACCAGGCATGAGCGCTAATGGACAGTATTTCCAAAAGACCTTTCTATATGACCATCTTGAACTTAATCCTATCAGGTTTCACCCTGACTACACAGAAATAAACTATGCTAAATCATGTACATTGGCTACACTCAATAGTAAGTTATCAGTCTTACATTGCTTGACTTATCAAATGTTGATCCCCCCCTTTTTTTTGGTACTGGGGATTGAACCAGGGGCAGTCTACCTCCAAGCTACAACCCCAGCCCTTTTTGTTTTTTTATTTTTTAATTTTGAAACAGGGTCTCACTAAGTTGCTGAGGCTGTCCTCAAACCTGTGATCCTCTTGTCTCAGCTTCCCAAGTATTGGGATCACAACCAAACGACTCATATTTGATCCTTTCCCTCCATTAAATCTTTTCTTTATTTGACTTCTGTACTCTTTTGGTTTTGCTCCCATTCTCTGGTGAAGTGTTATTCTCTTCTCGTTCCTCCCCATGTCCTCAACCTCTAGATGTTGGACTCAGCCCTAAGGTTGAGTCCTCACATCTCTTTTCTCTCTGTCTCTGTGTATCTCTCATATCTATACTGTCTCCCTTGGGAATCTCATATAGTTTTTGATGGTGTCAAAGTAGGTGAGTTTTTTTTTGTCTTAGTATCATTAGCTTGCTGATTTAAAACTATTTCTTAAACCATTTCTGGTCTATTTATCTCCTGTGGATTGTTTTATTAATACTCCGGTATTCTGCCAATCATGCAAAGTCAATATTATTTGAAGCTTTTAAAATTTTTATTTTTCCTTTTGGGAAAAATAAACTTTTAGGAAGATAGCTCTAGTGATGGGAAATATCTCTGTTTTATTCATATTACTTTTCATGTACTTTAAAAGGCCTCTTTTGATGCTAAACCAGAATACAATGCATATATGTTATTTTATCCACATAGAAAAAAATCAGAGAAATGAAAATTATGATATTCCTGCATATAAGTGTTGCTTATTATAATTGACTCCCAAGTAAAAGAAGAAATGACTACTTGCATAAAAAGTTAAATGAGCACTAAGAAGGAAAATTGATGGGAACTGTATTTACACATCCTGATACATGATATAAGATGCAGCAGATTGCTAATGCAGTTTTATACTTTGATAAATTTTATCTTTATTCAAGTATTGTGGAATTTTAGGTCTTTGTCATAATTATTATAATCTTTTTTTCTTTATCTGTTGAGATATCTGGGTCATTTGACCTGTAGAATTTCCTACATTGTGAATTTTGTTGTTTGTGTACTCAGGATCAGGTCAACATATTCTTCTGCCCTCTGCTTTTCTTGGAAATTCAGTTGGATTTTGTTGAATACGTGCTCAGGAACAATTAAACCTTTTCTTTATTCTTTGTTTTTCCTGAAAATTGACAGCTGGATTCAGAGATTTGACCAGACTCAAGTTAGTAGCTTTGGCAAAACTGTAGTTGTGTTCCTATTATTAGTTGTTTTTCCACTCTTTTTTGTTGTTCTTAGCCATTGATCCTGGAGACCTATACAGCTATTAATTCACCATGAGTCATGAAATGGTGATATCTAATTCCATCTTTTGTTTCCCATTTATTTTCTGAAATAATTATATAAGGAGATCTCTGTTATGTACTCTTTGGCTACTAGGACAGTTTACATAGGAAATGCTGGATGTATGTTCAGTTCTTTTCATCTCCCTAATTTTTAATGATTTGGCTCCCTGTCCACATTCAGAAGGCAACCATTTAATGTTTTGTGTGTGTGTGTGTGTGTGTGTGTGTGTGCATATGTTTTTAAACATCATGTGATTTCATAGCCAGTGAGAGCCTCTTCACTGAGTCTTTTTGACATGACTATAGTTGAGAATAGTTTGATAATTTCCTTACTATTGGGTATGTCAAGATGTTCCAGATTCATCTAGTATATTTTCTTTCCAAGACCAGCTAGTTCTTTGTCCTGGTTTCTTTGAATGGAGAATGGCATTTCAAGAGCACAATCTGGGCACTAAGGCTAGTTATTGCTACTCAATCAGTCACTGTTTCTAGCCATTTTCAGGGGACAGAACTAGGATATCCCTGACTTGTAAGATGGGATTGATGTTTCCAAAATAGATGCAATACTACCCAACTTCTTCTGTATTGTGTTGTACTTCTTTCTTTCACTCTGAGAAATGGTTCTCAGATATAATAGAATTAGTGTTACGCATAATTACTCATTTGTTGTCTCCCTCTTTATAAACCAGTGGTCTCAAAATACTACTGCCACCGGTTACTGAAAGCAGTTAATATTTTTGTCTTCATTATTCATTCATTTTTTGATGATTGTAATATATCTACATTGTCAGATCATGTAGCCATTATGTACTATAATTTGTCTCTTTTAAAAGTCTTCATTTAGTCTTAATTTTACAAGCAATTGCATATTTAATGCTCACCACCAGTCCTTATTTTGATGTCTCTTAACCACTTTGGTGATGTCTTACTTTGATGTCTTTATTTTGATGTCTCTTAACCATCTTATTTTGATGTCTCTTAACCACTTTGGTGACTTAAAGTTTGTTTTCTAATAAAACTGGGAAGAATTCATGGGAGCAATATTCCCTGCACTTTTGCATATTGATAGCAGTTTTTCTAGTTTTATTGGATGTAAAAACCTTGGCTCAATTTTTCTCTCTTTATTTTAAATATATTATTCTATTTACTTCAGATGATGGTTTTGCTTAAATCGCCAATAGGTTTTTTCTTTTTCTTTTTTTTTAAAGCCTAGTAATTTTAGTAGTAATAGTAATTTTAGTAATATTTATATTATCTTGGCACATTAAGTTGATAAACTCATGTACATAGGGTGTTTTTGAAATATGTAGTTTCAAATACATATAAATATATATGACATTCAAAAATACATATACATACTCTTTTTTTCTGGAAAGTTTTCTTGAACTATAGTTTTTTCTTCTCTTTTACTTTGGTTTTCTTCTTTGGGGCTCCTCTTTATCCATATGCTAGATCATCTTGGCCTATCTTCGACATTTACCACTTTCTTACAAAATCGTTTTAATTCCTCTCTTCTTTTTAATTTGTTAAAAAGTTGCTTCTTAGCCAGGTGTGGTGGTGTACTCCTGCAATACTAGTAGTTGGGAGGCTGAGACAGGAGGATTGCAGGTACGTAGCCAGCCTCAGCAATTTAATGAGGCCCTCAGCAACTTAGTGAGACCCTGTTTCAAAATAAAGAATAAAATAAAATAGGGCTGGGGGTGTGGTTCGGAGATAGAATGCCTCTGGGTTCAACCTCCAGTACTACCAAAAAAAATTCTTCCTCTTATCTACTATTTCTCTTAAGGTCATTTTGTTATGTTTGTTTGATCTTGTGTTTCTTCTAGTTTTATCTTCATTACTGATTGAACTTATTACTATTCTTTCCTGGTTTCTATCTCTTCGCCTCTGAGTTTTTCTGTTTTATATTGCTCTTATATGTGTTATGTAATTTTCTTAACATTTGTAGCCCTTTTTGAAAAGAAACTTTATAGATCTGAATTGCACGTTACAATCTTGAATTTTTTTCTTTGTTGAACTAGCCTTCTGGTATATTTTTGTAGAACATAAGGATATTATGATGCTTTTTATTCTCTTTCGTTTCCTCTCTCTTTGGAATTTGACCTTGGTACTTGCCTGTTGATCATTTTTATTTGAAATTGGTTTAAGTATTTATAAGAAGGCATGTCCTCATAGCTTTTCTAACTCCTCATAGTTTCCTCTTTTTTTCCTTTTTGTTGAAGTGTTAAAAAGTATAGCTTGCTTTCTAAGATTTTCTGGCCCTGTTCCCTCTTATACTTTGATTCAGACCTTCTCTTTATCCCTTTTTTCCCTATTCTGCTGAATTTTAATTCCATTTTTAGCACTTTTTTTTCTTTTTAGCATGGAGTCCTGACTTGGCAGGTCAGTTTCAGAAGTGCATATTGGCTAGACTGTTCCTTTTTTGAACTTCCTATTGCAGATCCTTTGCACTCATTTGTTATTTGAGTGGACAAATACCTTCCATTGACAGCTGCTATTATCAAATTAACTCTCCTTTCCAGCGATTTGCATTCTGGTGGTTGCCAGTTTTGTTGTCTGTCACATAGCCTGCTCCCCACCCCCGTTGTGTCATCTACAGATGCTCACAACTCTCAGGTCCATGGCTGTTTCGTTTCATTTGTATTTTTAGCTCTGCTGATGTGTATTTTAGGTTTTGTGAAGATACCTCACATATACAGGAAAAACAATTGTTTTTCTCCAACTATACTCTCCACACAAAACACTTCTGTGACCAGATGTGTAGGGGTGTTTTCCCCACCAATCAATTCTTCAATTCTCTGAAGACATCAATTAGGAGTCTTATATTTTAACTGAATTCTGACACTACCTGGAATTAGAGTCAGATCCCATAGGTTAAAGACTTCCACTAACTTCAGGTAATCACAAGTGCAAGCTTCAGGTATTTCTGACCAACAGGCTATAAACTGGGGGTTGTCATAACCCCCTTTTCAGGTTAACATTTGCTAGAATGGGTCACAGAACTCACCAAAGCACTTTAGGATTTTCCTATTATTCAGAAAATTCCAAGCTGTTAGGAGCTCTTTGTCAGGAACCAGGTCAAAGACTAACTATTAAAACCACAGATTCTCCTAACAAGAATTCATTATATTAGAGACTCTCAAATTTACTTTTTTTTTGGGGGGGTGGTGTTACTGGGGATTGGACCCAGGGGCACTCTACCTACAAGCTGCACCTCCAGTTCTATTTTATTTTTTATATTGAAACAGGGTCTCACTAAGTTACGGAGGGCCTTGCTAAGTTGCTGAGGCTGGCAGAAACCTGCGATCCTCCTGTCTCAGCCTTCCAACTAGTGGTCAAATTTACTTTGAAAGTATTTATTTTTTTGTTTCTCTTCCACCTAGTCTAATACAGTAGTACCTTCATATTCATGGTTTTGCTCTCCATGATTTCAGTTTCCCATCAAATGTGGTCTGAAGGTATTAAATAGAAAATTTCAGAAATAAATAATTCAGCCAGGCGTGGTGGCGCACGCTTGTGATCACAGTACTTTGGGAGGCGGAGACCAGAGGGATCCGGGTTCGCGGCCAGCCTCAGCTCGCTCTCTCTCTCTCTCTCCCTGTCTCTCCCTGTCTCTCCCTGTCTCTCCCTGTCTCTCTCTCTCTCTCTCTCTCTCTCTCTCTACTAAGTGAGGCCCTCTGCAACTTCGTGAGACCTGGTTTCAAAATAAAGCATAAAAAAATAGGGCCGGGGATGTAGTGCGGAGGTAGAACGTCCCTGGGTTCAATCCCCGGTACCGCAAAAAAAAAAAAAAAAAAA
>PVJS01060694.1:0-11181 GCA_004027185.1 Glis glis | reverse complement strand
TGAATAAGATACATGTTGAATTAGAAAATATACATTTCCATGAGTGTGTGTGTGTGTGTGTGTGTGTGTGTGTGTGTGTGTGTTACTGGGGATTGAACCCTGGTGCATTCTACCTCTGAGCTACATCCCCAGCCTTATTTTATTTTTTGTTTTGAAATAGGATCTCACTAGGTTGCTGAGTCTCCCTACATTGCAGAGGCTGTCCTTGAACCTGCAATCCTCCTGTCTCAGCCTCTCAAGTACTGGGATTACAGGTGTGTGCCAACATGCCCAACTCCATGGATTTCTTAATCAGTGCACGTGCTCCTCAAGGCTCTGCTTCACCTGCATGTGCTCAAGTAAGAACTTTGGCGTAAGAAGCTCAATGTGCTGGGTTCTGGCAGCCAGGGACCTGTGGAGCCTCTGTTCCAACACCCACCATGATAGCATCAAGCAGCAGGTAAATTGTAATCAGGCAAAGAGCAGTCTCTTCTGTATTCTTCTCTTACAACTATGAATATCAGCTTTAAAGTGCAAAGTAGTCTTAAGACTTATTAGGCAAATAGTATTTATCAAATCACCTGGAATACTTTGGGTTCAATTCCTTACTGCACAACCAATGCTTCCTTCCATGCCAGCAACCTGAAGTGTTGAGAATGATGATTTGTAAGAAACGTGACTTGTGTGTTAGTTACTTTTCCATCACTGCCATAAAATACCCGAGATAAACAATTTATAAGGAGGAAAGGTTTACTTTGGCTCATGGTTTCAGAGGTTTCAGTCCATAGTTGCTTGGTCTTTGTGGTGGCACAGTACACCATGGCAGGAATATGTGGCAGAGGAGTACTATCCACCTTGTGCCAAGGGGGAAGCAAAGAGAGAAACAGGAAGGGGCTTTGATCCCAAAATCCCCTCCAGGGGCAGTGAGTGCCTCCGGTGACCCAACTTTCTTCCACTAGTCCCCCCTCTTAAGGATTCTACCACCTACCAATAGCAACGCAAGAGAGCAAATGAGCCTTTAACATTTGAGCCTTTGGGGGACACGTCCCAGCCACAGCCTCTTGGAACCATGAGTCTAAGAATGTCAGTCTATTCTCCTTAGGCAGCAACATCAACACTTACATAAAGTGGCTGGGTTGTCTTAGGGGCCACACTCAGCTTTCTGAGGTGTCTCAGAAAGTCATTCTCTGAGCCCTGCATCTTTTCCCACTCCACTCTACTTCCATATAAAAGGAAAAACAGGTAACAGCACGATTCATTTTTATCTGGTGAAAATACTACTCAAATATCGAGGGAGGTGAAATCACACAACTTTTCAAAAACAGCATGTTAACCATTAGGAAAAAATGAATAAATTAAAGTGAATTTCACAATAAGGGAACATTGAGTTACTTCTCAGTGGAAGAAGGGATTAATATATTTAGCTTACTAAATATGTTATTAATACCTTTAATTAATACATTTAGTTTACTTCCATTGAGTTACTTCTCAACGGGAGAGGAAATTAATACATTTATTTTGAAAGAAAGGCAGTTGATTTCTTTCATCTAAGTGAATTGATTTGTAAAAGTTAAAAGTCCAATGGACCGAATGTCTGTCCCAGCCCCCAAATTCATATACTGAGTCCTTAATCCTAATGTGATGGCACTTGGAGCTGGGACCCTTGGGAGGTGACTAGGTCATGAGGGTAGAATCCTCATGAATGGAATCAGTGCCCTCATAAAGAAGCAGCCAGACTGCTAGTTCATGTTATTTCCACCCTGTAAGAACACAATTAAAAGACAAAAGTCTGCGAAGCACAGAGGGCCCCCATCAGAACTCAACCAGGTTGACACCCAACCTCCAGAATTGTGAGAAATAAACTGCTGTTGTTAATAAGCAGTGCACGGTGCTTTGTTATAACAGCCTGACTGAGATAGAAGGCAAGTCCCACAGTGAACTAATAAAAAGGAGGAGCATGAGGAATGATTGTTAAGGGTCATTGCCTTCTCACCATGGTGACCCAATCACCTGACACACTCAAAACTTAGAGGAAGAAAGATCTGTTTGCCTACAGGTCTGGAGATTTCTGTCCACATACATAGTCCATTTATGTGACTGCTTCATTGTTGGCAGTCAGCAAGGAAGACTTATCCGAGTGGGGGCAGAGTCCGAGCTGTACCTCAGGGGCTAGGCCGCCCTCTGCCCTCTTGGAAAACAAGGGATAAGAGTCTTGCAGCCCCTCCAGAGGCCCCTGAAGCATCAGGCCAGCTTTGCACTCACCTTAAGCAGAAAGAGAGGCAGAGGCTCAGAATTTCTCCTTGCCATGGGCTTAGGAGATGAAGAGAAGGGACTTAAAATGACTTGCAGGATTTATGTGGTTAGGTTGTTTGAGGGGGGGGGTAACCTGTCCAAATGCAATCTGTAGATTTCTGATTCTCTCTGCATTTCAGAGTCCAAAACATCCTCCAGGCCGTCCCCTCAGGTGTCCACATGAAGGCAAATAGCTTACATAAAAGTCTCCATTTAAGGAAAACCCTTTATTTCAGTAAATTAAAAATGAAAAGGAAACTAATTACCTGTCACTCTTTATACTTCCGTACAGTTTCACCCTGGGTTGCTTTGAATAGTAAGCTTTCTCTGAACATTTAAAATTTGAGGCAATTTCCTAGGTATTTGGAATGTAAATAATAGGCAAAGTAAGGTGCACCTGATAGGAAGGAAAAACATAGAAACTCTGCTCTGATCCAAGAATTGACCATCAATATAAAAATTATTTGAGAATACTCTCTTAATGATTAAAGCAGCCAAGTCTACATTTGACTTTGACCTAACAATTTAACTTCTGGGAATTTAGCCTACAGGTATTTGCATATATGTGAAGTGTTGTATACTTAGGGATATTTGCTACAGCATTGTGTATAATAGCAAAAGTCAGGGGAAAAAATCCAAATGCCTATGAGTCAATGCCTGGTAAAATAAATTATTATACAACAATACTAGGATATTATGTAGTCATATTTTAAAAGGGAAAGCTCTATATGTACTAAAATAATATTCTATTCTTCTTTTTCTTCCTTCTTTTTTTTTGATACTAAGGATTGAACCCCAGGACATTCTACCTCTGAGCTACACTCCCAGCCCTATTTTATCTTCTATTTTGAAACAGAATCTCACTAAGTTGCTGAGCTGGCTGTGAACCTATAATCCTTCTGTCTCAGCCTCTCAAGTACTGGGATTATAAGCGTGTACCACCACACCCAGCTGATTATATTCTTAAAAATATATATATATATATTTTTTGCGGTACCGGGGATTGAAAGCAGGGGTGTTCTACCTCCGCGCTAAGCCGCCGGCCCTATTTTTTATACTTTATTTTGAAACCGGGTCTCACGAAGTTGCGAAGGGCCTCGCTAAGGAGGGAGGGAGGGAGAGAGAGAGAGAGAGAGAGAGACAGAGACAGAGAAAGAGCAAGAGAGCTGAGGCTGGCCGCGAACCCGGATCCTCCGGTCTCCGCCTCCCAAAGTACTGGGATTACAAGCGTGCGCCACAACGCCCAGCCTTAAAAATATTATTTTTACACCAAATAGAAGAATGGTGTTTAAAGTGTGCTTCCTTTTACATTTAAAAAAATGTATATAGCCGGGTGTGGTGGCCCGCGCTTGTAAACCCAGTACTTGGGAGGCTGAGAGAGGAGGATCGCAGGTTCACAGCCAGCCTCAGCTACTTCATGAGGCCCTCTGCAACTTAGTGAGACCCTGTTTCCAAATAAAGAATAAAAAATAGGGCTGGGGGTGTAGCTTGGAGGTAGGATGCCTCTGGGTTCAATCCCCAGTTCCGCAAACAAATAAATAAATACATATATATAAATAAAAAGATGTATATAGCTGGGTGTGGTGACACATGCCTATAATCCTAGTACTTGGCAGGCTGAGACAGGGAGATCACAGGTTTGAGGCCAAACTCAGCAATTTAGCAAGACCCTATTTCAAGATAAAAAATAAAGAGGACTGGAGGTGTAGCTCAGAGGAAGAATGCATCTGGGTTCAGTCACCAGCATCAAATAAAATAATAAAATAAAATAAACGAATAAAATAAAATATAATGAGATGCATATGGTTCTGTGAGAATAGTTCATCTGTGGAGGGATTTCCCTAACAGTGTCTTTTGTTCTTTTTCTTTTTGTTTGTTTGTTTTTTCTCAATGTGAGCTGCACAATAGCTGAGATGGAGGGCGAGATACTTACTTTCTGTCCAAATCATCTGTACCTTTCAAATTTTATAACCCACAATTTATATTTCATATTCCAAAAGTTAAATAAAATTTCATAAAAAGATTTGGGGAGGTGAAAGATGTGTGCTTTAAGGAGAAAGGTGGCAGGAAAAAAACAATAAAGGAACAACTTTTTAAAAATTGACTGTCAAAATAGTCTTTCATACACAAAACTTCAGGAAAGACTGCCTTGCTTTAAGCCGATAAAGTACATCGAGCATGGGAGTGCTTAGGGGTATGTTGGCGATAAAGAACATATTTAGTTGAAGGTACAGAGACAGAGGTACATGTTCAGTTGAACAGACTATCTCCACTGTGTGTATTGCAGCACCTATTCTGGGCTGAACCCTCTATAAGGAAATCCCTCTCATGGAGCAAACCCTGCTCTGCTCTGGGAACACTTGCAGGAAGTGAGAGCGATAACTCAGCAAGGCCAAGGGAACATCAGAGATGCTGGAAGTGGCTAGAGGAAGGCAAGAGGATATCAGAGTGTTCAAGGAAGCACCGGAAAAACAAGACTGTTTGGATGACATCAGCGGGAAGAAAATAACTTGGGACAGATCAACAAAAGATGCTCGAAGATGACTTGACAGCTCGTCAGTCCCGTGAATAGGCTAGCAAACTATTCATATTTATTTGTCAGAAGATCTACTGTTACGGCACACAGCGGGCAGTGTGTTCAAAGGCAAATGCTTCCTTCCAGACAAACTTTGGATTTTAATCTCTTGGTTGGAAAGTATTTACTAAGCACCTGCTTTGCAAGGTACTTTGAAGACCTGCCATTCGGAAGTTTCCCATGGAAAATCCTCAGGTGAAAACCTAAATTCAAAACTAGGTTTTAAAACATTAAGCCCTTTTCACTAGAACACTCTTCTTAGGATCTAAATCCTCCAAAATTTCCTACTGAACAGGTTTTTCAGCTCCTTTCAACTCTTTATTTCTCTGAGCCATAACCAGTAATTTATCTTTATTAATAATCAAAGCTGTCATATAGATTCAATTTACCTTTCTCCATTGCTCAAAATACCTGGCCTCTGTATCTAAGATGCTTTAAGGTTTATAGTCAGCAATAGAGGATCTGAGATCACGCAAATGTTAGTTGAGAAAAAAAAATTCTATCCCAAAGAAATAGATCCAAAACCTAGTGTCTTTTTAATCAAAATAGCTCTCCCTAAGCCTAATCAAAATTCTTTCTGTAGCAATTCTGACTCACTTGTTTGTCCTCCGCATAATTTAGCTCATCCTTTCATCAAAAATATTCTGAACGCAAATTGCAATGAAGTTCTTGATCTACACATAACAAAGAGCATTGAGTCCCCAAACACCTACCCACCACGTCTCCATTTTTTTTCTAAGATGTATAACTTGAGTAAGGTTCTCAGGAAAAACACAGGATAGCCAGTGAAATTAGAATTTCAGAAAAACAACAAATAATTTTTAATAGAAGTTTGTCCCAAATACTGTCTGGGACAAATATTACACAGAATACAGATACTATTTTTTTTTTTTTGTGGTACCGGGGATTGAACGCAGGGGCGTTCTACCTCCGCGCTACGCCCCCGGCCCTATTTTTTATGCTTTATTTTGAAACCAGGTCTCACAAAGTTGTGGAGGGCCTCACTAAGGAGAGAGAGAGAGAGAGAGAGAGAGAGAGCTGAGGCTGGCCGCGAACCTGGATCCTCCGGTCTCCGCCTCCCAAAGTACTGCGATTACAAGCGTGCGCCACCACGCCTGGCTTAGAATACAGATACTAAAAGAGTAAATACAGATACTAAAAGAGTATTTATTGTTTCTGTGAAGTTCAGTAAAACTGCTTGTCCTGTATTTTTATTTGTTAAATGTGGAAACCTTAAACTTAAGAAACTACTTAAGGAAAAATTTGTTATAAAATGGAATTTAAATGCTCTTGTGTGTGTGCGTGTGCGTGTGCGTGTGTGCGCGCACGCGCTTGTTGGGAGTTGAATCCAGGGGCCATTCTACCTCTGAGCTACACCCCCAGTCCCTTTCTTATTTTGCAACAGGGTGTCGCTAAGTTGCTGAGGATCTTGCTAGGTTGCTGAGGCTGGCCTCAAACTTGTGAGCCTCCTGTTTCACACTCCTAAATACTGGGATTACAGTCATGCTCTACAGCGCCCAGCTCATAAAATTTTTTTTTTAAAAAATACAAATGGGTATCACCTAATGGTTAACACATTTAAGTTTTAAAATTATGAACTGCTTACTTAGCAGCTCTCCAGGTCAGAGGTAAAGATTACCATTTCAGGGATGTTTGGAACATTTTCTCTTACTTGGCTATCTAGATTCAAGAGCAGAGCAAACCACCCGCTTGCTGGAAAATTGGTGAATCAGTGACTTTGAAGCCAGTTCACTGCTACACGTCCCTTTATCACCATGCAGGGTGGTGGGTGCTTTCCTATTCATCTAATGCCTTGCTCTCAAGGACTGCTCCTTGAGAGACAGACTGCTTAAACTAGAAAGAAACTCTGACCAGACACTTGGTAACTCACTTTGATTCATCCCTGAGAGGTGGCCCCAGTCTACTTGTAAGCATATTATTTCACAAAACTAAAAGATTGATTTTTAGTGGTACATGAGATGAAAAGTGGGAGAAAATATGTTTAAAAGAAGAGAGTTGGTAGCACGATGAACTATACTCTAAGGAATATATAGAGCAAGTAGAACATGGAGGAATGAATGAAACCCATTGAAGGACACGTGTAAGAAGAAGCTGAGGCAGAGGGAATAAAGATACAGCAGAAAATTACTACAAAACATTTTGAGGGACTTGAGGATGATTAGATGAAAGAAGCAAGTGTGTCTAACACTAGAATGGAAAGCAACAAACATGTGTTGAGTACTCAGTACCATGACACAGGGTAGGTTGTAAAAGACAGTAGCAGATAGAGACTTGATGCTTCATTCATTCATCCATTCATTCATTTGTTCACTCATTCAGTCAATAGACAGCCATTGAGAATCTATTATGCACCACACACTTTTCCAAGTCCTGGGACACAGCAATAAATATATCTACCCAGTCTCTGAGTTATGGGATTCATTGCTTGAAAAACTTAAAAATAAATCTATTAAAAAGAAACCATGGGTAATCCTGTCCAGCATGTAAGGAGCTTGGGAGTCATTGTCCCCATCCTTATGAATATAAAGCTGAACAAACTGAAAAATCAAAACTCAGACCATTCAGAGAAGTGAGGTCAACAGTAAACCACTGACTGAAAAACTGGAGAGACAGGTGAATACAGAGAATTGCAATGTATGAGAGCAGAAACCGGCTAGCAGAAACCTCTGTAGGAACTAGCGCTAGGGTAGGAAAACCTTACTGCAACTGGTGAATTGCTAGAGGCTCAGGGTAGGCAACTCTTGAAAGTTAACACCAACAGAACCCAGTCATTAGGAGCCTCCACACTTTTGTTTTACCTCCAAGAGATTAATCAGGTTCCCATGGTAAGTATCCGAGAAAAATCCCCTCATGCTTTGGGCAAGAGAAGGGGGAAAGTAACCATCTCAAAATACACCAAAGAATTCTGTTCTTCTTAAGGAGGGCTTGACAGCACGCAGTGGTGTCAGCGTTCTGGAGTTTTGCCATTCTAAGAGCCCTGCAGTGATATCTTATTATTGCTTTAATTGGTATCTCCCTAATGGCATGTCGTGTGGAACATCTTGTCATATGGTCACTTGTCATCTCTACTTCATCTCTAGGGAGGTGTCTGCTCAGGTCTTCAGTTTATTTATTTATTTATTTATTTATTTATTTTGCGGTACCGGGAATTGAACCCAGGGGCTTTCTACCTCCGAGCTACATCCCCGGCCCTATTTTTTATACTTTATTTTGAAACCAGGTCTCACGGAGTTGCAGAGGCCTTACTAACTAGTTGAGGCTGGCCGCGAACCCAGATCCTCTGATCTCCACCTCCCAAGTACTGGGATTACAAGCGTGCGCCACTACGCCCGGCCTTCAGTTTATTTTTAAAGTCAGAATTTTTTTTTTTACTATTGATTTTTAAGAGTTCTTTGTACATTTTGGATAATTTCCTTATCAGATGTGTCTTTTGCAGATATTTTCTTCCAGAATGTGGCCTACCTTCTCATTCCCTTGACAATGTCTTTCACAGAACAAAGCTTTTCAATTTTAATCAATTCCAGCTTACCAATTATTTCACTCATGGATTGTATCTTTGGTTTTGTATTTAAAAAGTCATCACCATACCCCAAATCTAAATTTTTTCTTATGTTACTGTGGGGAAGTTTTATTGTTTTGCATTTTCCATTTCGGTCTATGATCCATTTTGAGTTTATTTTGTGAAAGATGTAAGATCTGCCTTGATTCATTTTCTACACAGTTGTTCCAGTACCATTTGTTGAAAAGACTATCTTTACCTTTGCTCCTTTGAAGGAGTTTTGAAAATGATTGTTCTCTAACAGTCTAGTAGACAAAATCAAAGGATCATTTGAGTCTATGAAACCCAGAGATAATTGCTGAAGAGCAAGACAGGTTTTGAAGGATAGCCGTATTTTATAAGCTTTGTCCACATTTAGAGGCATTTAGTTTGGAAGATATAGAAAATACTCATAGAATTTCCCCTTTGTTTCACAATTTAGAGCAACTACCAAACACTGATCCAGTAGTAATAAAGAGAGAAATCTGATAGAAATATTTTGTTTCAATAAAATCCTAGATATTTAGCCAGGCCTGTAATCCTAGTACCTGGGAGGCTGAGACAAGAGGATTGCAGGTTCAAGGCCAGCCTCAGAAACTTAGGCTTTCGGAAATTTAACGAGACCCTGTTTCCAAATAAAAAAATGAAATAGGGCTAGGGGTGTAGTTCAGAGGTAGAATGCCCCAGGGTTCAATCCCCAGTACCACCAACACACACATACACACACACACACACACACACACACACACAAACACACACACACACGATATCTTTATTGCTGCCTCTCTTTTCTAGTATAGCTTCAAGCTTCAAGAACAATAGCTCATTTTCAAACATATCTGAAATCACTGAACATAAAGGAGGCTAAGGCGTAGTTAGATGTGGGTTCCTATAATTTTTATTCTTGTTGGTCTGTTTTGGCTAAGGCAGTAAAAAGTAGATTGAGTTGGTTATTGACATTAGAAAACCATTTAGAAATATCTGAAAAAGAGTAATATTAAAATGAAAATTCTTTATTTAATCTAGAAAAAGAGTAATATTAAAATGAAAATTCTTTATTTAATCTAGAAATACAAAATAGTTCACCTCGCAACTTCCCTTCCCTGATAGAACTGAAAAGCAATCAGCCACACAATGATCGCAAACGCGAGCTCACTCCTGTCTGAGAGCTCTGCCGTACTTCTTTCTCTTTCATGATTTAATGTTGAAGTCGTTTCTTATGGACTCATGTGGATTTTATCCCAGGCATAGAGATCAATAAATAGAAGCTGTAAGGACTTTTTGAAAGTGGGAAACATGAAATAACTACTAAACAAAACTTTGCCTTATTTCAATAGGTGCTTTGAAATAACTCATTTTTTTCTTAAATCTAGATCAGTTTCAAATCCAAAAGTACAAGATTTTGTTTGCTTTTCACTTATATAGAGCAAGAAGATATAATCTTCTAGTATGTTACATGTATATGATCCTCAAAAGAAAAATGACAGCAAAGACACAGGTATATGTTTTTGTTTTCCTTTGTTCTATTTTGTTTGTTACAAAAATATCAGCAGAGGGCAAACTGATGAAACTTTAAAACTTACTTGCTGAATTTACACATTTTCTTCTGTCTTCATTTCTTTGAGAGAGTCAAATATCTATATCTTCTTGGAGTATACTTGATTTTAAAAGGAAATGTCGGTTTTAAAGCAAGAATTTTAAATATTAGAGTAATATAGTATTTAAAATATTAAATATTATAATATTTTAATATAATATTTAAAATTCTTGCTTAACAACTGACATTTCCTTTCAAAATCAAATATACCTCAGGAAGATGTGGATGGTCAAGCTCTGGTGATACAAATTATCTCAGATCTTGAGTCAAAACCTAAAAGCTTTGGGCACAGTGGCACATGCCTGTAATCCCAACTACTTGGGAAACTGAAGCAGGAGAATCCCAAGTTCAGAGCCAGCCTGTATGACTTAGGAAGCCCTTGTCTCAAAAGAAAAACTAAAACGAAATGAGGGATGCGGATGTAACTCAGTGGTAGACTATCCCTGGGATCAATCCTCAGTACTGAAGAAAAAAAAAAAGAAAACAAAAACAAACAACAACAAAAACTAAAGGCTGCAGGTCATTCATGTTCTAGCTTCTGCCCTGAAAAATGTGAATGCTGCCCACAGGATACATAGAATGTTGTGATTATGCTATTAAAGAGACTAACTGACTGGGAGGGAAAGCCAGAACCCCTAGAGTTTTAGTTACGCTTCACCTGGGGTGACATCATGAAAGCTCCCACACCATGGGCAGAAGGCCGGGAAGGCTGGGCAGCTCGAGGGGCAGTGTATGCTCCATGTGCCCTCCAAACAGCATTACCTGAAGGCCCAGTGCACATCTGTCCCACATGGAAAGCTGGAACGTGTTAGGAAGAAAGTGTAAGAGAAAGTAGCATGGATCCTGTTTACTCTTAGGGGGCATGCGCAATGCAAAAGGACTCTGATACAGTGTGCATCTCAGATGGTCTTCTTCCAGAAACATTTTTGATGACTCGGAACCTCACAGTCACAAAGAAAATTTGTTTTAGCCGGGTGTGGTAGCGCACGCTTGTAATCCCAGTACTTGGGAGGCTGAGACCGGAGGATCCGGATTCGCAGCCAGCCTCAGCTGCTTAGTGAGACCCTCCGCAACTTAGTGAGACCCTGTTTCAAAATAAAGAATAAAAAATAGGGCTGGGGGTATAGCCCAGAGGTAGAATGCCCCTGGGTTCAATCCCCAGTACCTCAAAAAAAAAAA
>PVJS01060693.1:0-11182 GCA_004027185.1 Glis glis | reverse complement strand
TTAGGCTCTTGATGGTTTCCTTTGATGAGCAGAAGCTTTGTAGTTTAATGCTATCCCACTTGTTAATTCTTGTTTTAATTTCCTGTGCTTTGGAGGTCTTGTTGAGGAAGTTTCTACCTGTGCCTATATGTTGGAGTGTTGAACCTATGCCTTCTTCTAATAATTTCACAGTCTCTGGTCTAACTTCCAGGTCTTTGATGCCTGTAAGATGTTTGAAGGCATGTCAGAAAATATGGGCCTTATATTTTCATGGTAGGTACTAGCTTAAATCTCATCCTAGGAAATTAATATGAAGTGCTCCAGCACCTGAATCCTCGCTTCTTGACACTCACTGAATACGCCTCAGTTCAATTTGTTCCTCCAGCTTTTCCCTCTTGCATCTACTTGTGTCACCTCCTGTCTCTGCTCTTGTGGTAGCCAGTCTCTGGCCTGTCCCCCTGATTCTTTTACCAGGAGGTCTGTTACTCCTCCTTATCTATCCAGGCCTGACCCTCTGGCCTGAGTGCTGGTTTTGCTTTGCCTGCCAGGCCTGCATGGACAGGCCCACTAAGATGTTAAAGTCCATGTTTAGTGAGATTGGTAGGATATATATACAAAACCACTGTGGAACAAGCATTCATATGGAAGATTCTGGTAATCTGCTGTATTAGTTCCCTTTCCATCACTATATTGAAATACCTGACATAGCTAA
This sequence comes from Glis glis, assembly GCA_004027185.1. Classification (NCBI taxonomy): domain Eukaryota; kingdom Metazoa; phylum Chordata; class Mammalia; order Rodentia; family Gliridae; genus Glis; species Glis glis. The sequence goes on along the minus strand of PVJS01060693.1, from coordinate 10,491 downwards.
TTGATTGTAAAGAGAAATTTAGTTAGCTCATGGTTTTGGAGGCCAGCATAATGCAGGCTCTGCAAGGGTTGCTCCTGGGCCACATAACCTCATGGCACAGATGGCAATGGTGGAGTATGTGGGAGCAAGCCAGTGCTTACATCTCCAACAGAGAGGAGAGAAAACACTAGAAACAAATTAAAAGGAAGAAATATAGGGAGAAGGAGAAAAATAAGTGAAGCTAAGAATAAGTCTGGGAATTGGAAAACTGTTCTCTGTCCCTAGGGAACACTTCCAGTGCCATAATAAAGAATATACTCATTTTTTGCCTTGTTCATTGAATCAGTGACCAGGCCTGTTTGCTTCTCTTCCTGGAAATAGCCAGAGTCTATTTCGCAGCCTTCCTCACAGAGAATCAAATCCAAATGAAGATAAGCAGAGTGATTTAATCTACTTCCAGGCCTGTCTCCTAACAAGTTTTCACATTCAATTCTCCATTCTTTTTCCCACCCACCTCTTGATGTTGAGGAGCACAGTGACCTTGGAAGCCTTGTTGAAGGTGGTGGAGCCGCACAGTGGAAGAAGCCCGGATTCCTTATCTCTACTTGGAAACAGTTGGTTGTTATCAGGTTATGGAAGCCAGAAATCCACATTTATTTTTAAAAATTTTTAAATACTTTTATTGGTGCATTATAGTCTCACACCATAATGTAATTCATAGTAATAGTGACATACATGCACACAGCACTTGGTGCACTTTCCCCCGGCTCCCTTCCTACCCTCTACTTCCCAATACATGATATTGAGATTGGCATTGGTATTCTCACATACATACATAGCATCCATGGAGGTGTTTCCTTCATGAATTCTCCTTCTCTCCCCCCTGATTCTTGATATGTCCTTCTCCCTCACTCCTCATGTCTAATCCATCACTAAGTCCTTGATTTTGTTTCTTAAATATTATTGAATCTGTTCACTTTTCTTCATGCCCTTTACCTTCATGCTCCTGCCTGAGTTGCCACATCATCTTTTCCTGGGCTGTTGGAATCTTTCTAACCTGCATCTTTTTATCCCCCTTTCCAACCTGCTTCCTGGTCAAAGGGAGTGTTTTTAAAGTGCAAATCTGGTAACATTACTTACCTGCTTAAAATATTTAAATAGCTTCCCATTGTTGTAAGAATAAAGAGAGGGCCCAGAGGCACCTGCAATCCCAGTATTTGGGAGGATGAGACAGAAGGAATCACAGGTTCAAGGCCAGGCTTAGCAATTTAGTGAGACTCTGTTTCAAAATAAAACATTTTAAAAAAAGGGCTGGGGGCTCTTTAGCTCAGAGGTAGAATGCTCCTGGGTTTAATCCCCAGTATTAAATAAATAAATAAATAAAATTAAATAAATAAAATAAAGACAAGAATTTTTCAATGGAACCTGCTTACCTCTTCAGCCTTATCCTTAGCTCCAGCCACCCTGGTATTTCAGTTGCCAGTACTCTGCCCCAGAAAATGCTCCCTGCCTCCAAAGGGCACTTGCGTGTGTATATCCCTTTCTGAAAGCTACCTTCTTTGTGTAGTTAATTTCTATTTATCTTTGAGCTCTTAGTTCAAGAGACACTTTTCCAGGGTGGCTTGGGCAGGTCATTTTATTTTCTCCTTCTAGAGGCTTTTGTAGTATCTCATGACTTTTCTGTAGTACCTTGCACAGTTGCAATTTACAAATTACATTTGTTTGTGAGATTATTTGATTTGTTTCCCCTCAAAACTTTAAGTTCCTTACAAGTAGAAATGGTATTGAATAGCCATCATATCCATGCTTGTGGAAGGAATGAAATAAAGAGAGAAGTAAGAAAAGAGAGGATAAAAAGCTGGAGAAGTACAGAAACTGTTGGAAGAAGTGAGATTTGTCACCCCATGATTCAGTGTTAGGATCTTGGTTGAGTGTTTGGAACCATGAAGTTTATGAGGCTTCTTGGACTGTTGCTTGTTGTGTTCTGCCTCTTTACCTCTGCATAAATTCTCCTCTGCTGAAACACCCTTCCTTTACTTGAAGAAACCCCATTCCACCTTTCAGATCAGCTGGGAGTGAGCTCCCCTTGGAAAATATTCAGGCTTTGTTTCCAGACTTGTTCTACCCCTGCTTGATATCTGGTCCTAACCAAGTCATTGAAATGGTTTCTTTACTGATAAAATTAGAGTTAATAATCCTTTCCTCATAGGGTGACTGTGAGGAGTGAAATAATGGGTCAAAAGCATCTCATGAATAATAAGTGCTCAATAAATGCTGCCCATTTTTAAAGTTGAACTCAAAATATTGTTTTTAATTTTCTAAACATGTTGTAAATTCTTTGAGGCCAGAGACTATGTCATATTTATCATTGTTCCCTTAGTACTTAGCACAGTACCTAGCACATGGTGGATGCCTAATGAAATATCTGCTAGAATTATAAGGCAAGATCCGGAAGCTGGGACACAATCAGGGGTTCAGGTAGCCTCAGGTCAATCTCTTTGAGGTATTTTCCATTTTATTAATGGCTAGTCAATAGAAACAAGGAGGAATCGAAGGCAGATAATCATTAGTAAGAGATAAATAGGGGGAACAGAACATTGAAGCGCTCTAAGTAAAACTCACCTATAGAAACAAGGGTTGATACACACTTTTCAACTTTTGAACTTGAGTCAGAACTTAATAATCTTAAATCCACAATTGATGTTGACAAGACTAAATGATGGCTATAGCTTGTGGTGGCAACTGTGAAATATAAGGCCATCTCCTTTTTCTGCCTATTCATGTATTCCAAGGTCCAGATTAAGTGTGCTATGGTTTGGAAGTACTTTATTTTCTTCCACTTATGTTAAAGGCTGGTCTCCAAAGTATTGAAAGGTGGTAGGACTTTTAAGAGATGAGGCTTAATGAGAGGTGATTGGGTCATGACCACCCTTGTGAAGGGATGAATGCTGGTGTCAGGGAGTCTTGCAGTGATGGATAAGTTCCAGAGAGAGTGGGCTGTTATAAGAGAGCCTGGCTCCTCCATGGTCCCTTGTGTCCTCTCTGGCCATATGATCTCTTCCACACCACTGTAACATGCATTCCTGGCATAAGATGCCATCTGATATGTTATGACTCAAAAGAGGCCAAACAAATGCGGCTGTCAGATCTTGGACATTCCAGCTCCAAAACTGGGAGCTAAATGAGTCTCTTTTCTTTATAGTGTCAGGTATTTTGTTATAGCAACACAAAATGGACTAACCAAGTGTCCTTTTCTAATTTGCACAAAATTACACATATGTCAGCAGTAAGGATGCTTTGTGCTCTTATCATCTGGGATATACCCAGGTTTTGAACAAAGCTTATACATATTTGGGGGTTCACTCTAAGAGAAAGAATACAAAATTATGACACAATGTAAAATTAGACACAAAAATGAATTTTTTTTTGTGGTACCGGGGATTGAACGCAGGGGCGTTCTACCTCCGCGCTACACCCCCGGCCCTATTTTTTTATGCTTTATTTTTGAAACCAGGTCTCACGAAGTTGCGGAGGGCCTCACTAGGTAGAAAGAGAGAGAGAGAGAGAGAGAGAGAGAGAGAGAGAAGAGAGAGGAGAGAGAGGAGAGAGAGGAGAGAGAGAGAGAGAGAGATAGATCACGCGTGCACGCATGCGCGCTGAGGTTGGCCGCGAACCCGGATCCTCCGGTCTCCGCCTCCCAAAGTACTGGGATTACAAGCGTGCGCCACCATGCCTGGCAAAAGTGAATTTTTATTTAGAATAACAAAATATATCACAATAAGTTATGAATTTTAAAAGCTGACAAATAGAGCAAAAACCACAAAGTCTGGGAAAATGCCATTTTTTATAAGCTGCTTACTACTCCTTAATACTTTTTTCCTCTACATTTTTGGCTGCATATTCTGATTGCCTACTATGGCAATTTTATATCATTTTATATAGAGAATAGAAAGATAATTGAGGCTTTCCTCTTGTACGGTTGAGTTTTTTAAAAAAGTGATGGTTTCCATTGTTTCATAAATCACTACAGTATCAGGAAAATATTTAATATTGTCAAATTTGGGAAAATTCTATCAAGTTTGTATCATATAGGATCTGTGTGAGTTTGGATCACTCCAAATTTTCTTGTACGATGATTAATTTTAATGCTCTTTGAAATGACACACTTGTTAGCCAATGAGTGTCTAATTATTGATTTTGTGTTATCCTCCTGATGTTAGTGTTTTGTATTGAAGTAGCAGGACATTTAAATCCTTTCCCAGTGTGTTCACATGATTCATTCTTCCTCATTAATTTGATTATCAATTAATACAAGAGTTTCTTCATTACTTCTATTTGAAATTTATTTCTTCCTCTCAATAAATTACAGCTTTTGGTATTATCTGAAAAAAATGTTACAATTCATTTCTCACTGTCAGAATAGTTTCTGGTTAGTTCTTACAGAAATATATGCAAAATATTTTCACAGTATGGTATGCTTATAATTGCATGCTGCATAATCAAGTTTCTTCTTCGTGACTAGGCATTGATTAAAAACCAAACCCTCTGCTTACCATTTTACACTACTGCTGAATGGAAGAATTTTCCATAGATTTGTGCTGGCTTCGAGTTCTCCAAAACTTGTGTTTCCTCTGCTATTTACATCTGGTTCTAATTGCTATAGGACATTATGTGATAGGACTCCTTTCCTTGAACTTTTGAGCTGGCTGTCAGGTAAGGTCAATATAGAGGGTGGTAGGAATATTTCTAGAAGTTGTTCCTACACCAGAGGAGCTCAAACTAACCATACATAGAAGTGACTGTTAACTATATAAACCCAAATTGAGTGTACTTTCCTAACTCAAATTCCCCAGGCCAGATTCCCAGAAATGCTTGTGATCTACTCCAGTGTCACATAATATGAGGAAAAGTGTGACAGGGGAACCTGAGAGGAAAGAGCAATCATACAAGTCAACAAAAATATGTTACTTTTGCAAATTTTACAAAAATACATGACCTTGTGAACACATAGTGAGGGTCCCTTCCAAGGTCGGGTGTAAGGGAAGGGCCTTGAAACTTTAGCTTCACTTTGAAAACTCACTTTTGAAAAGCAACCCATGTGATCTAGTACTCTGTGGTTTGCCTTGTGATGAACTCTAGAATCAGACAGGTTCTTGGTGCTAAGGACATAACACCACATTTTGCATAGTATCTTACATGTCTATCTAATTCAGTACCATGTGTCTTAGACATGGTAGTGCCTGATTTGCTAATTGAACGATGCTTGGAGGAGAAGAAAACTTTAGTAGAAGAGAAAGAGAGGGGAAGAGAGGGTGAAAAGATGGGGGAATGAATAATAAGAGGTCCAGAAGAGGTTTATGTGATATGAAGACATCAAACCAGTAAGTGACACAAACTTCAGATGTCAGAGGCCTTGAGCATTGTACTGACCTCCCCACATCCTCTCAGCCACATACGCTTACTGGGGGGGGGGCACAGTAGAAGTTTCTAGCTTATGGACTGACTGTGTCCCATATCAAAGCTCTCTTCCCTCAGCCTGAGGGCTTTATCCAGCATTGGAGAACACACCCACCTGCTGGCAGTTATGTGTGTGTGACCCTAATCCAGGGGATGACTTGGTAGATAAATGTCCTAGTCTATCTGGCTTCTGGTAGAATGCTTCTGAGATGAGTTTCACAGGATTTTTAAGCTGTAGGTTCCCACAGAGGTGTCCTATCATTAACTCATTGTTGACATATTTCCCTTGCCTGGCTCACTTTCCCCAATTCCCCATATGCTCTCTGAGACAACCTCTCAATTTACCCCAACTCAACTCTTGTCTCAGGCTCTGCTTTTGAGGCAACACAAACCAAGACACCTGATTTAAGCCATGTGCAAGTAACTTACCACTTAAAGAAATATAAGCCAACTATTCAGATTCAAAAACATTGAATAGTTTTTAGAGAAAATAAACAATTTGGAGATACCTAAATCCCTCATTAAAATCATACATTTGTGTGATAGGAATATGTTTAAAGATAATGCTGATATGCAGAAACTAATTTAGTTTCTGTGGGAAGATAAAAAAGAACTGAATTATTGTGTTCAGGTCTTTAAAATTCGCTTGCGTTTATATTCCAATTCTGGCTTATTAAAGGGGTCTGTGCTCCATTAACATACACACGTGCTTATAATATAAACAGGTTAACTAGACATCTGTGTGGACTACATATAAGAGGCAGTTAACTTTTTGCCTTGTTTCTGCTTAGTGATCTTGATATTTTAGTCTGTTGGCCAGATGAAACAAGATTGGTTTTTTTGATACCAGATGTGTCACGGTTTGGGTTTGTGTTTTGCAGGTGTTCCCTCCAGCTGGGAAGATGGAAACTTGCCATCTTTCAGGGATGATGATTCAGGATAGAAATATAAGTATGTTAAAATAATTCAACATATTAATGGAGGGCTTTGTCCCTTGTGAGATGCTTATGCATGAGCAGACCTGCAGCTGTTCTATATTTTAAAAGGAGAGTTAGAAACATACATACATATTCAAAACATAAGCAACTGCTTGAAGTAATGGAAGCAAGGTTCAACAATAAACTTTTATTTGTGAAGCTTTTCCCCAAATAATAATCCCACCAGGTTGTTTTCAGGTGGTCTTAGGGTCTTAGAACAATCTTTCTATCCCATCATTTGGATTCATTAACATATCTTAATATGTTATAACATATCTTAATATGTTATCACTACCCTTATATAGTGGTAGAGATGACTACATTTATTAGATATGGGGATTGGTTTCTCGCTGATTTATACCCTCCAATATTTGTATTTTAAAATCACAATTAAAATATCTACTTGTTTTTGCTTTTTTCACCTAAATGTATTGTGAAAGACCTAAATGGACCACTGATGACTAAGCTATTAATTGTGATATCTTACTCCACTTCTAAAGTAAGACACACTTAGGGGATGATGCTCATTGTACATACTTCCTCCTTTGATAATCATTTAAAGGATATTAACCAATATCAGCCTGGCATGGTGGCACATGCCTATAATCCTAGTTCTTGGGAGGCTGAGACAGGAAGATTGCAGGTTTGGGGCCAGCCTCAGCAACTTAGACCCTGTTTCAAAATAAAAGAATAAAACTGATCTGGGGGTGTAGCTCTGAGTCAGAATGCCCCTGGGTTCAATATGCAGTCACACACACACACACACACACACACACACACACACACACACACACACAGAATATTAAACAATGTCAAGGAATGGCAGTATTTTTCACATTAGCTCCTTATCTTATACTAGTTCTTAAGGCAGGAAGGACTCTATAAGTCTTTTCCTCCAGTCCCTGGACCAGTACAGTGTTAGACTCTCTCCATCTTCACCACTTTGCCTCTCAAAGCGCCCCCTTTCAGAGATCTCTGTTTAGATCTTTAGTAATAATAGGCTTTTAAAAAATTTTCTGTCCTTTCATGAATAGTAAGTTTTATATGATTGGTCCTTGCTTTTCAATCTGTAGAGCACAGGAGTATTTTACATAACACACTCACTTCTGCCTCTCTGGAGTTGAAGGGGATAAATCAGCTACAGTTTATGAGAACAAATCAGTATCAGGTTGGTATCTGTGTTATTTCAACCCGACTAAATGTGACAGTAGCGATGACTGGCCAAGTAACCAGCAAGGCTGGCTGATGATGTGGAGTGGGCAACTTATAGAAAGAAGCTTAGAAGGAAAGGGATGGCCTGTTGGTGTTGATGTTTGGAGTATGGCCAGTGAAAAGAGCTCTAATCTAAGTGTGACGACCTGCATCCTAGGCATAGTGTCTTGCTCAACAAACTACGACCTTGAGCAAGCCTTACAAACCAGAGGGTCTGACAAGATGGTACTTAAGTTCTCAAATCCTATTATTAAAAGAAGGGTGTGTGACAGGAGGGATTTTATGTTTGGATGGCATGGTGATTGCAAGTTGACAAAGCACTCAGGGGAGAAATTTGGCAGTGGAGGGAAATTATCTTTTATCTGAGATGGCCTAACCACCAGCAGGCCTTTCTTAACCAGTGCCAGAAAACAACTCCATCCAGCTGGAGAGCATGGGTGTCTCTGAACCCGAGCCTCAGGCATTAGAATGGCAAAGTGGTGGAAATGGCGAGGTCGGTCCTCATTGCTGAGGCTCACTGAGTGGAAACACAGGCATTTCCCTGGAAGCATGTGAGAGGTGGGGGAACCTGGGACTGGCCTTTCCACTGGGGAAACAAGGTAAGATGACTTTCTGTTTAATGTGAGTCATCACATTTTAGTATTCCTGGAAAAGAACCAAGGCATAATTTAACAGAGTGAATTAGGAAAAACATGTATTTTGGGTTGTAATGTTAAAACTTTATAGTTGAACTAATTGAGTTATTTTTCATGTCTTCAGCCCCAATGATTAACCCACCTTGTAAATACCTGTTTTGGGGTGGGAACTGTTTTTTTTTTTCTTCCACCAAGGTCTGATATTCAAAGAATACTCAGATTTCAACATTCAACTTTCAAGGATTTGGCAAATAGAACGATCTCTTCTCTCAGTGCATTCTTGGGGTAGGGACTACTTGTAGTTTTAAAAGCTGGAAAAATACCTTGTTTGAAAATTTCAGTTTTATAGATAAAGAAACTAAGATAGGGAGCAGCAAAGTGATTTGTCTAAGGTCTCTCAGATAGTTGTCAGAACAGAGGCTAGAATCCTGGTTCCTCTACACTACGTCACACTGTTAGATGTTGGAACGGATTACCTAGACATTTCTCAGTAAGTGTTGGCCAAGAAGAAAATGATAATAATGACTCTGACATGAATTATTCCTATAATTCTCACTTATGGGAGCTGGTTGAAATCAGTGATTTTCAAGGTTGACAGAAGAAGAGAGTCACATGCAGGGTTTGTCATACTGCTTTGGTTAGTTTTTAGCTATCATATTTATTTTGAATTTCAAATTACATTAAAAAAGAGCATGAGATTTTTATGTTTACTGAGGACAGTTGTACCTGTAAAGGAACTTTTATGTGTGTCTCAAAGTTCTTTCCAAGTTTTTGTTCCCATGAATTAAAAAATATTGTTTACTTGCTATTTTTTTAGTAAAAAATGAAACTAAAAATGGATGAATTTAGGCTGTGAAATTAGAGGACTAATAGTCTAGAAATCAGTTTCTTTTTGATATCAGAGATAAAAAGGAATCATAGGTGGAAACATCTATCAACTGGTGTCCATCAACTAATGAATGGATAAACAAAATGTGGTATTATCTATACAATGGAATATTATTCAGCACAAGAAAGAATGAAGTACTGATACATGCTGCATTGTGGATGAACCTTGAAAACATTATGTTAAATCAAAGAAGTCAAACACAGAAGTCCATGTATTATCTGATGCTATTTCTATAAAATGTTTCAGAATAGGGAAATCCTCAGAAATAAGAAGTAGATCTCCCTGGTAGCTTCCATGGGAGCTTGTGACAAGTGAGAGTGGAATGTGACTGCTCATGGATGCAGGGTTTATTTTTTTATTTTTTTGCGGTACCGGGGATTGAACGCAGGGGCGTTCTACCTCTGCGCTACACACCCGGCCCTATTTTTTTATACTTTATTTTGAAACCAGGTCTCACGAAGTTGTGGAGGGCCTCACTAAGTAGAGAGAGAGAGAGAGAGAGACAGGGAGAGAGAGAGTGAAAGAGAGAGAAAGCTGAGGTTGGCCGCCAACCCGGATCCTCCGTTCTCCGACTCCCAAAGTACTGGGATTACAAGCGTGCGCCACCACGCCCGGCAGGGTTTATTTTTTAGTGATGAAAATGTTATGGAACGAGATAGTGGTAATATTTGCACAATGTTCTGAAAGTGCCATATGCCACTGGTATGTACACTTTAAAACTGCACACTACAACAGTGGTCTTTGTGATGTGTATTTTACCACAATTAAAAAAAAATTGAATGAGCGAGACTTCAGTATATTAATCCTGTTCATGTGTGTAAGATTTGTGAACAGGAACAGGTCTTGGGACAAAATGACAATCATCTTCTTGGCAGTTAATGGCTTCTGTGGGTCCAGATTACATATACAGGGTTTGGGGTGGGCCTGGAGGGCCCGGGATCATGCATATATATTCCAGAGATTCCTATCACTTCTACGCCCCTCTGAGGAGCCATAGACAAGACTCCACCTTTTTGCTTAAAAGTGAAAACAGCTGGGCTTGGTGGTGTACACCTGTGATCCCAGTACTTGGGAGGCTGAGACAGGAGGATCACAGGTTTGAGGTTCGCCTCAGCAAATTAGTGAGGCTCTCTGCAACTCAGTGGGACCCTGTTTCAAAATAAAAAATAAAATAGGGCTGGGAGTGTAGCTCAGGGGTAGAATGCCCCTGGGTTCAATCCCCAGTGCCAAAAAAAAGTTAAAAATCTTGGAAGAAGGGCTTAGGCTCCTTTTCTCTCTCTCTCTCTCTCTCTCTTTTTTTTTTTTTTTTTGCGGTACCGGGGATTGAACGCAGGGGCGTTCT
>PVJS01060692.1:0-11182 GCA_004027185.1 Glis glis | reverse complement strand
TCTCTCTCTCCCTGTCTGTCTGTCTGTCTGTCTGTCTGTCTCTCTCTACTTAGTGAGGCTTCCACAACTTCGTGAGACCCGGTTTCAAAATAAAGTATAAAAAATAGGGCCAGGGGTGTAGCGCGGAGGTAGAACGCCCCTGGGTTCAATCCCCGGTCTGCAAAAAAAAAAAAAAAAAAAAAATTTAAGAAGTACTAATTTTAAAAATCTGATAAAGGATTTCTAATGACTAAAGTAATTTTTCTGTACCACTTGAAATCCAAATACTTGAAATTTGGATTTCAAGAATTCTGATTGATCAATCCTATAATTAAAAACTATTTACATAATTAGTTGCCACAGAGATAAAATTGCATAATTTAGAATAAATGGAACATGCCATGCATTACGTGCCAGTCAAATGTATGTTTGTGATATACTACTCATTTCACATACAAGAATGAACTCAAAATGGATCACACATCTAAATATGAGCTAAAACTACAAAACTCTTAGAAGAAAATATAGGCATAAATCTTCATGACCTGGAGTTAGACAATGATTTCTTATATATGACATCAAAAGTACAAAAAAAAGGAAAAAAATAGTTAAATTGGACTTCACTGAAATTAAAACTTTCTGTGCTTCATAGGACATCACCAAGAAAATAAAAGACAACTCACTGAACAGAAAAAATTTCATGAGTCACGTATCTATTAATAAACTTCTATCCAAGATATATATAAAGAACTCTTAGCTGGGTGTGGTGGTGCACACATGTAATTCCAGTACTTGGGGGGCTGAGACAGGAGGATCACAGGTTCAAGGCCAGCCTCAGCAACACAGCAAGACTCTCAGCAACCTAGCAAGACCTGTTTCAAAACAAAAAATAAAATGGGATAGGGGTATAGCTCAGAGGTAGAATGCCCCTGTGTTCAATCTCCCAGTACCACCAAAAAAAAACCCAAAAAACTCTTACATTTCAAAAATAAGAAGACAACTTTAATTTAAAAATGGGGAAAAAAGCTGGACATGGTGGCACATGCTTGTAATCCCAGTACCTGGGAGGCTGAGACAAGAGAATCGCAGGTTCGAGGACAGCCTCAGCAAGTAGTGAGACTCTCATTACCTGGTGAGACTCTATGTTTCAAAATAAAAATAAAATGGGCTGAGGATGTAGCTCAGAGGTAGAATGTCCCTGCGTTCAATCCCGTGCCACATACACAAAAAAAGGGCAAAATGCCAGGCATGGTGGCACACACTTGTAATCCCAGTACATAGGAGGCTGACACAGGAGGATCACAGGTTCGTGGCCAGCCTCAGCACCTTAGTGAGGCCCTCCACAACTTAATAAGACCCCGTTTCAAAATAAAAAAATAAAATGGGCTGGAAGTGTAGCTCAGAAGTAGAATACCTCTGGGATCAATCCCCAGTACAAAAATTTTTTTTAAATAAATAAAAATTGGCAAAGGCAAGTGCTATGTGGATGTATGTCCCTGTCACTCTGAACTATATTATGATGTAAGACTACAATGCACAAATGAAAAGTATATTTAAAAAAAATGGGCAAAGGCTCTGAATGGATATTTTTCTAAAGTAGATATAAGAACATTCCACTAACATGTTTAAAAATGTCCAACATCATTTGTCATCAGGGAAATGAAAATCAAAACAATGAGATACCATTTCACACCCACTAGAATGGTTATAATCAAGAAAACAATTGTGAGGATGTAGAAAATTTCTGAAACTCTCATACACTAGTGGTGGTAATGTAAAATGGTACATTGACTTTGAAAACATTTTGGCGGTTCCTCAAAAAGCTAAGTGTATAGTTTTTATCTGACCCAGCAATTCCACTCCTGGTATATACGAGAAATGAAAATATATGTTCACACCAAAACTTGAACACTGATGTCATAACAGAATTATTTATAATAGCTAAGAAGAGCCAAACGTAGTGGCACACGCTTGTAATCCCAGTACTTGGGAGGCTGAGGTTCACGGCCAGCCTCAGCTACTTAGTGAGGTCCTTCACAACTTAGTGAGACCTTGCTTCAAAATAAAGAATAAAAAATCGGGCTGGGGGTGTAGCTCAGAGGTAGAATGTCCCTGGGTTCAATCCCCAGTACCACAAAAAAATAAAAAATTAAAAAAAGGTAAGAAGAAGTAAAAATAACCCAAATGTTCATCAATTGATGAATAAATAAACTGTGGGCACATCCATACAATGGAATTTTATTCAACAATAATTTTATTATTTATTTATTTATTTATTTAATTAATTTCTTTTTTGTGGTATAGCACCTGGTTTACATCCTCAGTACCCCCCCCAAAAAAAAAGAATAAAAAAAGAAAGGAAAGAGCCGGGAGAGGTGGCGCACACCTGTAATCCCAGTACTTGGGAGGCTGAGACTGGTGGATCTGGGTTCGCGGACAGCCTCAGCTGCTTAGTGAGGCCCTCTGCAACTTAGTGAGGCCCTGTTTCAAAATAAAGAATAAAAAATAGGGCTGGGGATGTAGCTCGGAGGTAGAATGCCCCTGGATTCCATCCCCAGTACTGCAAAAAAAAAAAGAAAGGAAAGGAAAAATTTTTTAACATGTATTTTTTAAAAACCTGATTGTAACCATATTTAAGACAGCTCTCATTTCATTGGCTTAGCTTTCCCATTTTGCTTTATTACCATGCATAAACAGCTGTCACTTTAAGGGGAAAAAAAATAGACTGATTCTAAACCAATATTACACCGCTACAGGTGATCAAAGACTTTCAAAATGCCTAGGCAGTATTTTGGTGCTGTGCCCTCAAAAATACAATTTCAAAAGCAAGCATACTAACTCTAAAACAGAAAACTTTATAGTAGTTTAGAATTTATTACATTTTATTTCATATGTAACTTGAATACTGCAGTTTAGAAACTGCAAAAAACAAATGGAAGTTTTATTATTACCTTCATATCAGTTTCCCTTGGAATGTGGTCCTTAAAATCTTCAATTGAACTTACAAGAAAAGGAATGTGGTAGGACAAGACCTAAGCAGGACAATGAATAAGAACATAGTCAGTTTTAGATGGTAACCTCTAAATTTATGAAATATTACCATCTGATTAATTCTAGTTTCCATAAATATTTACCTATTTTCATGTGACTTTTCTGAAGTACCAAGATACATGGAAATGGAATGTAATCAATATTAAACCGAGTACAATCAAAACGGAAAATGCTTTAATGAACAGCAAAGTTGAAAAAATAGTGCAATAACAGGCAAGTTATAAACTCCAAAATTCAATACCAAATCAGTGAATTAAAAAAAACTTCTAGCCAGGCGTGGTGGCGCACGCTTGTAATCCTAGTACTTGGGAGGCTGAGACTGGAGGATCCGGGTTTGCGGTCAGCCTCAGCTACTTAGTGAGGCCTCCGCAACTTAGTGAGACCCTGTTTCAAAATAAAGAAAAAAAAATTAGGGCTGGGGGTGTAGCTCAGAGGAAGAATACCTCTGGGTTCAATCCCCAGTACCACAAAAAAAAATCTTATATACTTTATTTTATGTAACTATGAAAACAAATTTTATTACCAGCTATGAATTTAAGTAGTAACTTTTTTAACTTCTGGAAATTAAAAGTTATTATCTGGACATAGGATATGTACTTGTAATGGTTTCTTACATCTCTAAGTGCTTCCTGTGCCAATGATCGGAAGGATAAAATTACACCAATTATTGTCATCCTCTTCAAGACGCTGTCAACAGCTAAATTTGAAGGGTTTGGGAAGAGAAAAGAAGAAAAAAGTGTGAATTGGATTCTTAACCTTGGAGAAAACTCTTTAAGTCAAAATTTCTGTGATAAAATACATGATTACAACAAAGTTAAAGAGGCAAAGGTATTGATAGCTAATATTTAAACTGTTTAAACTCTGAAGTTAATCATAGTTTATTACTTCAAATAAATATGAAACACTCCTTTTAAATGGGTTAGATGGTTCACCAGAATCTTCAAATAATCTTATATGAGTCAAGAAATAAAAAATGATTATTGATAGCCAGGCATGGTGATGCACGCTTGGAATCCCAGTACTTCCGAGGCCGAAACAGGAGGAATGCAGTCTCAGCTACTTAGTGAGGGCCTCCACAACTTAGTGAGACCTTGTTTCAAAATAAAGAATAAAAAATAGTGCTGGGGTATAGCTTGGAGGTAGAACGCCCCTGAGTTCAATCCCCGGTACCACCAAAAAAAAAAAAGAATAAAAAATATAGATAGCAAAACAATAAATAATAAAAACAGTTACGTAGAGATTTTTAAAAATTTCCTATTTATCCATACTCTGCTTCCCTATGATACTACCAAGTCGATCTTGTCCTTTTATTTTTAAATATTATATAAAAAACATGCCCCTTTTTTCCTTTTGGTGTAGAGTTCTAAAATTTTTAACATGTGTAGATTTGTGTTACCACCATCACCCTTATGGTGAACAGTTTTATCACCCCAAAACACCCTTGTTGCTTTCCCTTTTTATGGTCATGACAAATACTTACCTGTTCTATAAGACAATCTTTAGTGTACTATAACTATGCTAATTAAATGGGTTTTTATTTTTTTAATTTTTATTACTTTTCTGGTAGTGAGGATTGAACTCAAGGGCATTTTACCACTGAGCTACGTCCCCAGCCCTTTTTAAAAATTTTTAATTTAAAGGCAGGGACTCACTAAGTAGCCTAGGCTGGCCTTGAACTTGCAATCCTCCTGCTTCAGCCTTCCAAGTAGCTAGGATTATAGGTATGCACCTCTGTGCCCAGCTAAGTTTTTATTTTTTAAAGCAGGATAGACTAATAAAGTAATTCTCTAAAGCATTGAAAGAAAAATATCAAATGTGAAGTATATAAAATAGATACATTAATTTTCTATATAGTATTATTTTTCATGCTAGGGATTGAACCCACAGCCTTTTGCATGCTAAGCTTCCACTCTACCATTAAGCTATACCCCCAGACCCCAGGATTTTTAATCAGGAAAATAAAGTCTTTCTCTTGTTTTCTCCAATACAAGGAAAATTTTATTCAGGATTTCAGTCTTTTTTTTTTTTTTTTTAGTATTGAGATGACTTTTAAAATAATAAAGTAGAGCTGGGCGTGGTGGCACACACTTGTAATCCCAGTACTTGGGAGGCTGAGACAGGAGGATCACAGGTTCACGGCCAGCCTCCGCTACTTAGTGAGGCCCTCCACAACTTAGTGAGACTCAAAATAAAGAATAAAAAATAGGGCTGGGGGTGTAGCTTGGAGGTAGAATGCTCCTGGGCTCAGAATCCAGTACCACAAAAAACAAATAAATAAATAAATTAAATTAAATAATAAAGTATGACTTTAAAATAATTTTTAATTTTAACTTTAAAGGTTAAAGTATAAAGAGCAAAATAAAATAAAATTAATTCAAATTGTTATCCAGCTAAACACCCTTCAATAAATACTTAAGATTCTCTATAATTTCAACTATACCTACCTCTCACAATCAATATCAAGAAGACATTTAAAGGAATTTTTTTTTGCAGTACTGGGGACTGAACTCAGGGGCATTCTACCTCTGAGCTACATCCCCAGCCCTATTTTATTTTGAAACAGGGTCTCACTAAGTTGCAGATGACCTCACGAAGTTGCTGAGGCTGGCCGTGAACCTGTGATCCTCCTTTCTCAGCCTCCCAAGTACTGGGATTACAAGTGTGTGCCACCACACCCGGCTTAAAGGAATTTTTAAGTTATAGGCTCAGATTTTCATGTAACAGAATACTAGTCAGCAACAAAAAGGGACAAATTACTTGTCACTTAACATGATGGATGAATCTCAAAAACATTATGATAAGTTTTCACTTATCAAATTTAATCTATTGTGACAGAAGTTAGATCAATGTGTTTCTGGGCTTGGGGGACTGGAGGTAGAAGACTTAATACCAAGAGACAGGAGGTAACTTTTTTTTTTGCGGTACCGGGGATTGAACCCAGGGGCATTCTACCTCCAGACTGCACTCCAGCCCTATTTTTTATTCTTTATTTTGAAACAGTCTCACTAAGTTGTGGAGGGCCTCACTAAGTACCTGAAGCTGGTCACAAACCCGGATCCTCTGGTCTCAGCCTCCCAAGTACTGGGATTACAAGCAATGCGCCACCATGCCCGGGTCAGGAGGTAACTTTTTGAGGTGACAGAACTGTTTGTGGCAATGGTTAACATAGACATATCCACTTGTCAGTATCTACTACGTTATTCACTTAAATGTGTGCATTTTATTACATGTAAATTATACTTCAATAAAGTTGATTTTTAGAAAGTTACAGGCTCAGAAAATAATTATTTTAGTCTAAACTAATACAGACTTACTGCATTAAACTTAATGGATTGATAAGGACAATGTTCATTAAATAATTGATACCTGTTAAAAATATGGTTAAAAATTCTGAAACAGATATGACATATACTAAAAAGATACTTTGACTACAAAAATTTTCTAGTTCTCTTCACAAGCTCAAGAGTACTTTTCATAATTTACTTCTTGCATTTATGTTACAAATTTTGGGCAAAAGTTAATACTGAGTACAAAGATCATCTTAAGTTTATAAAAAGTATAAGTTACTCACATGACAATCTTTTAAAGAGCGCAGCCATCTGGTCTGGTTTGTCAAAGCTGGTCCTCATTTGTGTTAGCACTTCAACATTCTCCACCACAAGTTTCTAAAAAAAAAAAAAAAAAAGAAAGAAAGTAAGATCCTAGGTCAGGCACAGACCTCTTTGTGTTAATAAGATAAAAGCATGCTTGAAAATTATAATCTGGCAAATAGAAAACAAAATTCATGAAATCCAGATGCTGTGTTCTATGTATTTTTGTTGCTTCAATAAAAGAATCTTAAAATTATTTACACAGTATTGTTTTTCTTCAGTTTTCAAATTCAAGATAAGTTCAGGAAAAGCAACAAAGACAAGTAGCAGGATAAAGGATCATCTTATGCTTTAATACGGACCAGTATCAATAATATAAAGTAGACATAAAGTGGATATAGAGAGCCACAAAATCCATCCAAACAGAGCTTTCTTAAGTTAAAGCTGGCCAAAGACAGGGAAGAGTATGTCTTTAGACATCTAAAGAGTACATCATTGAATATATACAATCAGTTGGAGAATAACTTGTTGGAACACAGTACCACTTGGTGGGGATTATAATAAAGCAATGTTTCCCAACATGAATTATATATTTAAAGCTATTACTTTATTGCAAATAAAATATAAAATAAAAATATCTACTCTTCTTTCAGGGGCCACTGAGAAAAGAGAAAAGATGGAAGAGATATAAATAAGGGAAGGGAGTGAAGGAGAGCTACTCAAGAAAAGTATAATAATGGGAATTACCAACAAAGTGGTTTTGAACAAACTGAGGCAAATCAAGTGAAACAAGAGTATTTTTAAAAAAAAACTTTAATTTACTTGGTATTGTGTTAAAAACAAAGTATTAAAGCAGGGTGTGGTGGCGCATGCTTGTAATCCCAGTACTTGTTTTGCAGCTGGCCTTAGGAACTTAGTGAGGCCCTCCACAACTTAGTGAGACCCTGTTTCAAAAAAAAAAAAAAAATAGGGCCGGGCGTGGTGGCGCACGCTTGTAATCCCAGTACTTTGGGAGGCGGAGACCGGAGGATCCGGGTTCGTGGCCAGCCTCAGCTCTCGCTCTCTCTCCGTCTCTCTCTCTCTCTCTCTCTCTCCTTAGTGAGGCCCTCTGCAACTTCGTGAGACCCGGTTTCAAAATAAAGCATAAAAAAATAGGGCCGGGGGCGTAGCGCGGAGGTAGAACGCCCCTGCGTTCAATCCCCGGTACCGCAAAAAAAAAAAATTGGGCTGGGGGTGTAACTCAGAGGTAGAAGCCCCTGGGTTCCATCCCCAGTACCACGCACACACACAAAAGCATTAGCTTCTTGGAATAATTTGTATTTAAACTTCCTATCTTTCAGGACACAATGAAGAACTAGAACTGATCAGTAATATGCCAAACAATTCTTCTGACAGGACTGGAAGGAGAAATTAATTCAATGGGCACAACTTCAAATCAAACACCTTTATTTTCTTCTCCAGAAAATGATAAAACTGTTTCACCATGTATATACATGGATAGTATTGACTATGTTTGACGTATAATTTATTCACAACTGCTAAATACAAAAAAGCTCTGCTTATTTCTCTACTGGTACAAACAGACTCTTTCAAACAAAATGGTTCTCAGCTAAAAAAGGAATTAAATTAAGTTCCTGCTTAAGATAAAAAGATGCAGCCACATGGCATTTAGTTTGTCAATTTAAACAAATTTTAAACAATAAAAGTAATGATGTGGCAGAATGATCTTAAAAATACAATTCCCAGCTGGGTGTGGTGGCACATGCCTGCAATCCCAGTACTTGGGAGGCTTAGACAGGAGGATCGCAGGTTCGAGGACAGTCTTAGCAAGTAGTGAGACTCTCGTCAACCTAGTGAGACCCTGTTTCCAAATAAAAATAAAATAGGGCTGGGGGTGTAGCTCAGAGGTAGAATGCCCCTGGGTTCAATCACCAGTGCCACACACACACATACACACACAAAAAAAATTCCCTCCAAAACATTTTATGTTCTTACTTCAAAAAGTCTAATACATTATTAGAGGCATCACAATGCTCTGTTGGGGAGAGTGTGAGCTATAACTTCTTCAGAGGGTATTCGACAATATCAAAGAAACTGAAACATTCATACTCTTTGACCCATTTTTAGAAAATTTTCCTATAGAAGTGCTCAAACAAGTATGTACACTCTGTGGAAGTGCTTGTTAAATGCATATAATTATACATATGTCTAAAACTCTGCTCCTTCATGAAACCCACTAAAGTCAGAGGAAAGAATAACAATAATAATAAAAAAGGCATAAGCCTACAATAACAGAAAATATTAGAGGAAACAAGGTGCAGTGAGGGATGTCAACAAATTGCTAAAAGAAACCTGGAGCAAAGAGTACCGAGACTTGAGAAATTTGATTAGTAAGTTCCTGTAGAAGGAAGTTAATTCATGCCTCAGGATACAGGAAGGGATCGGAAATTAAAGGCAGCAGCACAGAAAGGAAGGCTTGAGGTTGAAAATAAGAGGAATAAGAGGATAACTACATGTCCGGATGGGGAGTAGTTAGTTACAGTCCAAACTCCTCACCATCTCAAGGAATGCTGTTGACAAGGAGGGCTCTAAATTCAAGAACAGAAGGGGCAAGAGAGAGACAGAATGACCTAAGAATAATGGCAGCCAGCCAGATGTATGAACCTCCTACCTCCACCCTCCACTGATCCCCAAGAGACGGCTACTCTCCAGCTGAAGGTCACTAATGTTTGAAAAATTATTTGCTGGAATCACTGGAAGCCTACAATGAAGACAACTTTCTCCAGGGAGGATTTGTATTAGCTTCTGCCCAGTACCTCAGGCCCCTCCTAATCCAGGACCAAATTAATCAAGGTTCAAGACTTAAACTTCCTTGAACAAAGCAAGCAACAAAAACAAGCTGCAAATCCTGGGGAGGGGTGATTCATTTCCAGTGTGAGGCATCTACATAAAAAGAGTGGGGAGGATTTAAGCAGACTTTGCACCACCTTCTTTGAGCAGGCTCTCAGCTTTGATTAATGACCCCTTGCTCCATAATGCCACCAAAACGATAGCTCAGTAAAGTGTTCCTTCTGGATCAGCAAATGTCCTCAGGTCAAAAGTGATTTCCAATGCCAGGCTTAAGTCTGAGTTCCTAAGTTCTCCTTGACATTACCTTAGAAGTGCCACATGATCTTTTTAGTTCTTCTTTAAAAGAAGATTCTTTGTTTATATATATCTCCAGCTTTTCTTTTTTTCTTTTTCTGGTGGTACTGGGGATCAAATCCAGGGATGTCCTACCTCTGAGCTACACCCCTAGTCCTTTTAAATTTGAAACAGGGTCTCACTAAGTTGCTGAGGCTGTTCTAAAACCTGTGATCCTCCTATCTCAGCCTCTCAAGTACTAGGATTACAGCATGCACATAGCGCCCAGTTTATCTCCAGCTGTTTAAGTTGTCCTTAGAAGAGGTGGTCTGAATTACCCAGCCTACCAATATTAGAAGTTAGGAATCCATAAGTTCTTTTGTTTCTATAATTTCAAAAATTAGCTTATTCTAAGGAAAGTAATTTTATAGGACACTAAAAATATTAAACAATTTGAACCAACATAAAAATTTGGAAATGTATTTCAATGAGAGATTAATATACAACACATTGAACTCACTATATAATATATATTATGATCTATAGGATTTCTTTGGTAATAAAATATAATACATATGGAAGTAAACCTTAGTTTAAGGAGGCTGAGAAAATGAAGCCACAAATAATGGCTTCTCTAGTCGTGACTAACACACAGGCAGCAGGCTCCACTTGGGGCTGTTAAGAGGGACCTCAAAGAAAATGATTGTAAAGCACTGTGAAATTCCAGAAAACAGAATCCTTAGGTCTGACTTTGTTTTGAAGAAAGCTAAATGATGAAGGCACAATGCTAGGAATGTAAGGATTTCACATGAAGCTGTCCAAAAAATATAATACTTACATAAGGATTTAGTATTTGAGAAGCAAAAAAGTAAAACAGAAAGCCCTAAATACAGCCGGGCATGGTGGCGCATGCTTATAATCCCAGTACTTGGGAGGCTGAGACCAGAGGATCTGGGTTTATGGCCAGCCTCAGCTACTTAGTGAGGCCCTCCGCAACTTAATGAGACCCTGTTGCAAAATAAAGAATAAAAAATAGGGCTGGGGGTATACCTCAGAGGTAGAATGCCCCTGGGTTCAATCCCCAGTACCACACACATAAAAAGAAAGCCCTAAATACCAAACATAATTGTATGATTTTTAAACCATCTTTCTACATCTAACATTAACTCATTAATAAAATATGCAAGGTAAAATAAGCCAGGAGCTGAGCGTGGTGGCTCACACTTATAATCCCAGTACTTGGGAGGCTGAGACAGGAGGATCGCAGCTTCGAAGCCAGCCTCAGCAATGTAGTGAGGCTCTTAGCAACTTAGGAAGACCCCGTTTCCAAATAAAAAAATAAAACAGGTTGGGGGGTGTAGCATGGAGATAGAAGGCCCCTGGGTTCCATCCCCAGTCTCTCTCTCTCTCACACTCACACACACACACACACACACACA
>PVJS01060691.1:0-11182 GCA_004027185.1 Glis glis | reverse complement strand
AAAAAAAAAAAAAAAAAAGTAGGCAGTAAATGTGTATTTACTGAGACAAAAGAGCAAATTATAAAAGCAGTATTATGATTTGATCCCATGTTTGTAGCAGAGGCACCCATACATACACTGAAAAAAGACTCTTAACAGACTTACACCAAAATATTCACTGTTACAGATTATTACTTCTAGGGATGGAGTAAAATATTATTTCTATTTTCACCTCTTCATTTTCCTTTTCTAAACTTCTACAATGAATTAAAAGCTGTATTGTAAAAGTAGTTTAAAAGTCCTAAGTATGTATTAATATGTGTATTCGTTTCTGTGTTCCACAATTACTTATCACATGCTCATTACTCATCAAGCCTTGTAACATATGGAAAACTCTAAAATTTTGATTAACTACTTGATTTTCTTAGTAACATATAAGCAAAAAAAGTCAGTTCAATGATAGAAGTCAACCAAAAACGTTGAAAAGTTTATTTAAAGTCACATAATGAATTCAAAACAGTAGCCAAGATTTGTAACCTCAGTTTCTCAAAGCTGATCCCCCCCCAAAATAGAAGCTGTCCTACTGTTAGTCCTCATTTCTGTGCATCACCTGTGGGAACTGAAAGGTCCCTTGGTGCAATAATATGAAGAAAACATTGGTCACAATATTCTGCAGCTGCTTCCATTAAGAAGCGTGGTCTATCTCCCCAGTGCTATAACTGGGGCTGGTATAGGGCTTGATGGGGCCAAATTAAAGCCTAGGTCTCAAGAGACTGCAGCTTCCACTCTTTGGGAATATTGAATCAGGAATCAATAAGGGCCATCCTGCTGGAGAGCGAGCAGGCCTGAGAAAAAAGACTTCAGTCATCCTACCATCAGATACCACCATTTAAAAAACAAAAACAAGCTGGGCGTGGTGCTGCACACTTGTAAACCCAGTACTTGGGAGGCTGAGTCAGGAGGATCCGGGTTCGCGGCCAGCCTCAGCTACTTAGTGAGGCCCTCCACAACTTAGTGAGACCCTGTTTCAAAATAAAGAATAAAAATAGGGCTTAGCTCAGAGGTAAAACACCCCTGGGTTCAATCCCCAATACCGCAAAAAACAAAAACAGCCCCCACTGCCCTACTGCTTGACCAAAGATGCATGAGTAAGCCAACTGAGGTCAGCCCAACGCAGGCTAGATCAACAAAACCATGGGGGAGGGGGGAATCTAGTTCCAAATATGTCAACCCACAGAACTCAGAGCAAAATAAATGTTGCTGTATTAAGTCACAACATTTGGGGCAGCTTATCACGCAGCAGAAGCTAACTGATACATATGTCTGGGCTCAGCTAATCCTTTTCATTGTCCAAAGGAGGAAAACAATGAGATAAATGAAGTACCCCACCTAAAGTCACACCATACATCAACCAGACTGGAAGAAGACCCATGTTCTCCTGACCACCGCGCCAGTGTCCTACTTACTACTTTTTTCTCCCACCCAGAAAGAAAAAAGCTTAGCCCAGCACACATACATGGATAGGATTGAAACCTTGGCAAGATACAGACAGTGAATGGCTTCAGGTCACCGTGAGCTCCGGGTTCCTGCCAGCTCAATAGTTTGGCTGCAGAAAAAAAAAAAGGCAAAAATACCACACTGTGTTACCTTCAATGCCAGGATTTCCCAAGCTCACAGACCACCTGGGAGCTCGGCCCCCCAGAGACCTTAGAAGTGTCCACTGTCTTGCTCTCTCTCACTCTCTCCTTTCTTCTTTTCTCTTCCTTCCCTCCCTTCCTCTCTTCCCTCCTCCCCTCCTCCTCTTCCTTCTTCTTCAATCTCAGTCTCTCTCTCTCTCCCAAAAGCCAGAGACCCCTGCCCCACCTCTGCCTCTTTCTCTGACTTCCCCCACCTCCTATGTGTCTGAAAGGGTCAGACTGAAAGACAAGCTAATCAAAAACTGCAACCTAAACCAAGCCTCAGCATCCCCCAAACAACTGCTCCTAATAGGCTGCACTTCAAAGTGCCCCGTCCCAAACATTAGCCAATTAATCCTTGCAGCCACCCCATGTGTTAATTAGGCCTCATTATTCATGAGTTACAGGCCAGGAACAGGAAGCCCGGAGTGGGTGCTGGGCCTAGGCTCAGAGGCAGGAGGGTGGCCTCCTGGCACGGGGCGGCTGAGGCCAGCCCAGCCCAGATGCCACAGGCTCCCCCTGCTGTCGGCCTGGGGCCAAGGGGCGGCACCACCTTTCCCTTTCCCATTCACCACAGGTGTGTTTTACCGCAGCCTAACTAGCAGCTACTATTTATTCTCTGGGATTTTCTAAAAATGTGCCTTTTGCCGCCCTTCAAGCCCAACGCGTTCTCAAGCATCGCTCTTTATTAAACCGAGCCGCAGAAACGTATTGGAAATCACAAGCATTTTGAAACATACTGAGTCCTTTATGGCTGAAATAATCTAATAGACAAGCTGTTGTTAATTTACAACCTTAATTTTCAGACACACTTCTTGAGTCAAAAGTACTTCCTGCTCTGTAATTCCTGTAGGGATACAGGTGGCCCAGGACTAAGTACACATCTACTGTACATTAAAATGTATTTCTTACTTAAACATTTCTGAAATCTCAAGTTTATGTCTAGACTATTTTAATCAGTTAAATGTCATAATAAGCCATATGTTGGTCTTGATCGGTTACATACACCAGCCCGACTCATAAAGTATCAAAAGGTGTTTTTAAAACGAAGTCTGTGTTTGTTTTACCAAGAAAATGGTACTTTCAGTCTATCATATCAGACAGGCTGGCAAGCAGAAAGGGACCTTACGTAACTGGTGGAAAAATGGGGTTTTCTCCCTCGTTCCCCTTCATGTACTCCTCCATCAATACCAATTTCAAGCTTCAGAGTTCTGAAGCAATAAACTCAAATTGGTCTAAAATGTCACAACTGTCCAAAAAAAAAAAATCCACACTTGAGTGAGCAGGGCGGTGCAAGCAGGTATTTCTGTTTCTGCCGTTCTTATTTTTATCGGGGTTCTCTGTTTTCAGTTCATCCCCACCCAGGGATGCACCTCTCAACCCCACAGAGAGCCACCATGTCACTAAGCATCAGACAGGAAAGAGGGGAGTGCTGTGGACTAAACAGGTGTCCAAACACTTGTCAAGCACGTGTCACCGCTCAGGTGCCGTGTTAGGACCGACGGCCACACGAATAAGCAACAGAACCCTGGCACCTGCTTTCACGGAGCTGGCAGTTTTACTAGGGGGAAAGATATGGCACCAATAGTCTTAGGAGTACGTGACACAAACTGGTGCAAAAGGTCAGAGGTTTTCCAAGGCTTTGACCTAAAGAATAAGCCCGAGAACTTGGTCAGATAAAGCCTGGGTGTGGAGCTGGGGAAATGGTGTTCAGAAGATAAGAGGAGGGATGGAGAAAGAGAGAGAGAGAGAGAGAGAGAGGCAAAAGTAAGAGAAGAAGGAAAAGAAAAAGAAGCCCAGTACTTGGGGTGGAGGGAGGCTGAGACCGGAGGATCCAGGTTCACAGCCAGCCTCAGCTACTTAGTGAGGCCCTCCGCAACTTAGTGAGACCCTGTTTCAAAATAAAGAATAAAAAAATAGGGCTGGTGGTATAGCTCGGAGGTAGAATACCCCTGGGTTCAATCCCCAGTACTGCAAAAAAAAATAAAGAAAAAGGAGAAGGAGCCAGGTGTGGTGGTACACACCTATAATACCCGTACTTGGGAGGATCACAGTAGGATCACAGGTTCGAAGCCAACCTCAGCAACTTAGTGAGGCTTTTAGCAACTTAGCGAGAACCTGTTTCCAAATAAAAAGTAAAATAGGACTAGGGATGTAGCTTGGAGGTAGAATGCCCCTGGATTGAATTCCCAGAACCAAAAAAAAATAAAATAAAATATGTCTGGGGGTGTAGCTCAGAGGTAGAATGCCCCTAGGTTCAATACCCAGCACTGAAGAAGAAGAAGAAGAAGAAGAAGAAGAAGGAGGAGGAGGAGGAGGAGGAGGAGGAGAGAGGGGAGGCAAGGCACAGAGAGGAGCAAGAAGAAAGGAGATGGGGAGAGAAGATGACAGGAAAGAGAAAGAAGGGAAAGAGGAGAGGGAAGATAAGTGGG
Source organism: Glis glis (assembly GCA_004027185.1). Taxonomy (NCBI): domain Eukaryota; kingdom Metazoa; phylum Chordata; class Mammalia; order Rodentia; family Gliridae; genus Glis; species Glis glis. The sequence continues at coordinate 7,095 of PVJS01060691.1, read as the reverse complement.
GAGGAAAAGATGCAAGGGAAGAAAGAGACAAGAGAAGGAGAAGAATTCAAATCTGTTAACGTCGTACTTTCAGAAGAAGCTAGGAAGCATGGGAAAGTGTCCACAGGACCTTTGTTTCCCATTCTAAAGAAGCATAATTGAAAGAGCACTTATTAATCAAATCGTAAAATAAAGCTTTCTTATCAATCTAAAGGGCTCTTAACCCAAACTCTGAAGAGAAAAAAAAATACACAAAATGATACTTCAAGGGAAATAAGTAAATGGGGTTTTAATGGTGACACTTGATAAAACTTTATGAACTGAGGATTATGAAAAAGAATTCTTACACGTAGACTTTCCTTGAAGATAAAAATGGCCATAAAGTTTGTTGATGCCAGGCGCATCACAGAAACACAAGAAAACTCTGTTTCCTGTGACACTACGCAACCACACAGCTGCTCTTGGTTGGTATAATCCAATGAAAAGGATAGACTTGGATACTAATATTTTTTTCTTAGTAGGTACTTCACTTTCCTTTTTTTTAAATATACTTTTATCGGTGCATTGTGTTTGTACATCACAGTGAGGTTCAGAGTGATGCAAACACACATGTGCACAGCAGTTGGTATTTTCCCTCCAGATCCTACCCCCATAATATTTTTAGAAGAGGGGGTGTTCTCTGGGCATCTTCTCAGTCTGAGCTCTGTCTTCTCCATCAGAGTGAGCGATTCTCGCGGGGGAAGCACGTGACCATTGCATGTGTGTCTCGCCGTCCTGCCTGCAAACAGCCTTCTGCTACGTTTGTCATCCACTGCTACATCAGGAGCCACCCCAGCTTTAGCCCGGCCAGGCTGGGAGTATCAGGTGCTGCTCATCAGCCCCTTCTGGTTCTTCTCCAAGAATGAGGAAACGGTTGCACTTTTCTACCCCTCTGAATGAGGCTTGGCCATATGTCGACATAGCCAGAGGAATGTCGACAGAAGTGCTAAGAATCACTTCCGAGTAGACAACTTAGGTGCCACCCTGGCGAGCGCGGTGTGATAAGTACTTACCAAGATGGAGCTCTGTCCTTCTGAAACTCTGAGTGATCCCAGAGCACCCTGCTGGCCTGCAGGCACGAGAAGCAGAAGAAATGGAAGTTACTCCCTTAAGTGTCTGAGACGGAGGGGTTGTTTGTTATTGCACTAAAACCAGCCTAGCTCCACAGGAACCCGTGTTAGGATACCTTTTCATTTTCGCTGTCCTACCTTCTCTTGTTTCAGCCCTGTGCTCAAAATGATCGGTCGGCCTCCTCTATGAATACACCTGGAAATCAAGGAAGCGGCCAATGTATATTTGTTGAGACTCAAAACTTGCTGCTTCCAAAACAGTGAACCTGCAGTAACTGGCAAGGTTTCGGCTACCCTATTCAGGTAGCATGGGGAGGTGGGTGAGGGGGTCTGTACCATGTTACCTCCACCCTAAAGCTGCAGCGAACAATGACTAAAAACACATACTAGAACCAGTCGGTGTGGACTCAGTTCCTGGTTCTGTTTATTATCTATAACCTTGGGTCTGTAATTTATGCTATCTCTCTCTCTCTCTCTCTCTCTCTCTCTCTCTCTCTCTCTGCCTCCATTTCTTCATCTGTAAAATGGGAGGTTTTCATAGTATTTTGCAGGACTCAAATGAGATGGAGCAGGTAAACCAGGTACAGTCCCTAGCAAGGTCTTTACAGGAACGTTGAAAGTCCCACGTGACTGCTGTGAGTTCTCTTGCTGGCCCCCGCAGCATACCATGTACAGCACTTCACAGCTGACGTGCTGGCCTTTCTCAAAGCCAGTCTAGGGCGCTCACGCAATTTCCAACTCGTTAGATAGTGCCCTAAAGAAAATCAAGTTGCCTCCCAAATCTTCTCCCATTGCTTTTACTGGAATTTCCAGAATCGTTTCATTCTGCTACAACTGTGAATACCCCCAATGCACTCCCACCTTCTGAGGAAGATGTACACACAAGACGAGCAGTACTCAGATCTCCACCTGAGGGCAGATTGCCCTGGAACCCAGAAGGACCAGCCAGAGCGTGAGCACGCCAGACAGGACACGTGAGGGGCTGCCAGGTCCTGATCCACGGGACTTGGAAAGAACCGCATAGGTGAAAAGAATGAGCTATGTATGATGCCCTTTCTGACTGTTTGAACTGAAATAAAGATGTTAATGGCTTGCAGTGTCAGAAACCAAATCTGTATTTCCTCTGGTTGCACCAGGCTCAGCCTACTCTCGAGGCAAACTCACTTTCTAGGGGTTGTGCACGCAGTGAGGGCTTGCACAAGCCTCTCTCTCTCTCTCTCTCTCTCTCTCTCTCTCTCTCTCTCTCGGTGTTTTCCTTTTATTCTAACACTCCATAAATTTTCTAAGGACCTCTCATTTCTAATATATAACCATGTGTCGCTTAGGGAAGGGGATACATTTTGAAAAATGTGCTGCTAGGTGACTTTGTCATTGTGCAAACATCATAGAATATACTTGCACAGACTAAGCTATGAAATCACTAGGTGATACAATGTCACTTCTTCTGGGGCCCCCACCGTATGTGTGGTCCGTTGTTGAACAAAATGCCATTGGATGAAGGATGGCTCTATCTCTGTATCTCAGTCTGCTCAGGCTGTTATAGCAAAATGCCACAGACGGGGTGGCTTAAGTAACACACATTTATTTTCTCATAGTTCTGGGGGCTAGTCGTTAAAGCCAAGGCTCAGACCAATACGGATCCTGGTAAGGGACTCTTCCTGGTTTGCAGACAGCCATCTCTCTGTGTCCTCACATGGTGGAGGGAGAGAGGTCTCCTGGGGGGGCCACACCTTCAAGACCTAATCTGACGCTAATTATCTCTCGAAGGTCCCATCTCCAAACACCATCATGTTGGCAGTTAGGGCTTCAACATGCGAATTGGGGGGATACACAAAAATTTATTCCATAATACTCTGTAAGGAGAGAAAACTTAAATTGTGGACTAATTCTGACCTTCAGGATTTGGGAAATCAGTTCTAAGCAACCCATTTTAATGCTACTTAAGAAGTACATTCATACCAAGCACAATGTCTATAAAAGACATTGTGCTATCAACCAAAGGAGAAAAACTAAGGAGATGTGGCCCCGGCCCTGAAAGTGATTCACAGTTCAATCAAAAATAAGAGAAAAGTACAGAACAAAAACTAAAAATACTAAGGTTTTTTTTAATTTAAAATTTAAAGATTCAGCAAGGGGGAGGAAGCTAGTGGGCTGTGAGGGGTTGGGGAACAGCACCTGAGTTTGGAGAGCTGTAAACAGGTGTCTGGCTGGAATGGAGTGTGTGCTTAGAGAGGCATAGAAAGACAGACTAGAAAAGCAGGCTGAGCTTGGGCCCTGGGTGTCCTTAAAAGCCAGACCAGCTTTGAGCTTTATCCCACATTCTAACTTACTCAGTAGAATGGAGTACCTTATCTTCAGAGCTTATGAAAAAGGTTTCAACTCAAAGTACATTTTCCTACTCAACCCAGATACAGTCAATGAACAAAACATCTGTTTTTCCCTTCACGTTGTTCAGGAGCAAATCCCAGTTTGATTTTATATTCAGAAGCTTATTCTGTCCTAATGTAAAAACATATATAATGGGACTCCAGTGGTACATAAAACTATTTCAAAAGAATTTTAATTTTAAAAATGTCTAACGAAGCCTCTTCTTAACCCCTAAGGCACTAAAAGTAAGTGAATTCTTGGATGTTTCTTCCATTTTTCTACTTCATGATAAAAGCTTGTCTGAAAGAATAAATATTAATGTAATGCTAATTTAATCTAATTGGTGCGGTCATTCTGAGTTAGTAAAACTTCTGAATTACTCAATGTTTCATATTATCTTAATATTTCCCAGAACAATACAAATCATAGGTTAACAAAGAGTTTGACAGGTAGGTGCCTTAATGAACAGATAATCATTGGTAATTGTGCCTTAATGAGTTCAGTGTAAATTTATTCTGCTAAAATGGTTTAACGAATGAATGGAAAAGTTGTTTGCCCTTTAAATGCAATCATTCATCCAATTTTCATGAGGCACAAAAATGGAATGAGATAGACACCCTGCCCTTTGGTAGCTCACAGTCGAATTTGAGCAAATCGTGACAACTGCTTCGAAATAGTACAGGAAAAATAAGAGTCTTATCAGAGCACCTACCAGACAGTCCCCCTTACCTCCTTGTATTGTTACTTTGTTTAATAATCACCATTTGTAAGAATAGTAGAAGATAATGCTATTTAATCTAAAACTTCATTCCACTCCTATTGGCTAGAACAGGCTTCTAAACAGGTAAGATCTCAATGCATGTAATACATTACACACACTTTCTTCTAAAATCTTACTAAGAAAAACACTGTCTTTCACTTCAGGTTTCTTTCTTTGCCCTTTTCTTACTTGGAACATGGATTTTTGAAAGCGTTGAAGTCATTATCTGTTTACACATTGCTAGGTTGTGAGCTCTTTGATGACAAGGATTGCAGTCTTCATCTATTTTGATCCCCTAGAACCTCGAAGAAATTAATAGAAGGCAACAGAGAAAGGAAATGAGTGAGTAATTGCTTTAGGGAAAGTATACAGGGGGTCCCCAACTTATAAGAGTTTGATGTGGTTTTTTGACTGTACGATAGAAAGAAAACAATTTGCATTCAGTAGAAACCATGCTTTGAGTCTTGATCTCTTCCCAGTCTAGTGGGAAAAAGCTTTGTCCAGAGAATGACCATTAGTTGAGGAAGTTTCATCTAGTAACCTGACAATCATAACCTTAACAGGTCCCCAGTACTGAGTGCTGACCACACCATGTGTCATGTCCGCTGAGCTTCATTGCACAGAGGACCCTGTGAGGATGACAGGCACAAAGAAGCCACCAGGGAGCTTGGGCTGTATTTGAGAGGTCTTTGCCTGGGTTCATGGCCCCATAGGGACATTAGGAAGCCTGTACCTAATTGTATATGCTAGTTTTGTGCATGTTTTCTGGGGAGAGGCCTGTGATATTGCCTCTCCCCAAAAAGTTAAGATATTTTATGTATTTCAGTCTCAACTTAGATTTAATGTTCAGTGAATGAAAAAAGTCACAGCACTAAATCGACTATAAATCTGGCAATACTGTTGTAAAATTGAGTTTTCCACACTCCAACTCAATTTCCTCCAGATTTTCTCTTTAGAAAAGGAAATGAAAAGCAAAAAAAGACACAGAACCCAATTCTACCAAACTTCCCTGCATGTCCTATCGGACATTTCCATAGGTCAGAAAAAGTAGGAATTACAAACCCTGGGTGACCATCCATCTGCCAGGCCCAGCAATGCTGCCCCAGGTCTCCTTCATCTTTCGGTAGCACCAAGGAGTTTACCCACCTGCCCAGAAATTCCACTCCCCCTCACAGTCCCAGCTGCACTACTGTCTCTGATTGCCCTTCTGTCTCTTTTATACCTTCTCCTCAAATGGTTCATGATCCCCAACCTCAGCCCTTAACCCTCTGCTCTTCTGTTTTCTCACACTCTGTCTGAGCTCCCATCCAGTCTCATCACTTCAGTGCGAACCACCAACCAAGCAACTCCCAGTCTTTGAAGTCTGCTCATGGCCTTTCTCTTAGGAGTTGGCAACACATTTTCAACCACACACTGGGCATTTCCAATGGATATCCTATTCCTATTCCACACACATCACATCTGAAACTTGACTCCGCATCTCCCCCATTAAACTATCTCCCGTTATTATCTTCTCGCTCATCAGAATTACCATCACTGTTGAGCTCATGCTTAAAAGCAAGAAACCATTTGGTGTGACTCTCATTTCCCCATACCTTTCACAACATTTGCCTCATCTACCCCTTCCTTTCAATTTTTCGTACACACCTTTGAACCCCAAACTGCCTCATAACTTCCTCCTCCCAATTGCATCAGTATCTTGGATTTGAACACTCCTTTCTCTTTGGTCATATTCCCCATGCAACTGTTAGGACACGGCTCGAGTCCCATCTCCTCTACAAGGGCTGTCTAAGATCACTGCAGTCCTATCTTTTTCAACCTAGTGAGCACTTCCCATGAAAACTCAAAAAGGGTGGGACAAACTTCCGTGATCCTCTATTCTTTATACTTGTATTGGTGCATTGAAATTATACACCATAGGGAGGTTCAAAATGATGCAGACATACATGCACATAGCACTTGGTGTCATGCCTCCTGGATCCGCCCTGCTCCCCCTCCCCAGTGCATGCCAGTGAGATTGGTAGTGAGGCCTTCATATATGGACATAGCATTATCTGAACTGTTTCCTTCATCGGTTCTCCTTTTTCCCATCCGCAACTCCCTCGCCCCATCCCCTTCCACTTTTCTATTGGTCTCTCTCCTCATTTATCTGGAGTCCTTTTTGTTTCCTATTTTTTCTCTGGCTTCCACATATGAGAGAAAACATATGACCCTTGACTTTCTGAGACTGGCTGATCTCACTTAGCATAGTATTCTCTAATTCCATCCATTTTCCCGCAAATGAAATAATTTTGTTCTTTATGGCTGAGTAAAAGTCCATTGTGTGTACAAACCACGTTTTTGTTATCCATTCATCTGTTGAGGGACACGTAGGTTGGTTCCATAATTTGTGAATTGTGCTGCTATCACCATGGATATGCATGTATCACTATAGTATTCTGACTTCAATTCTTTTGGAACATACCGAGGATTATAGAGATGAAGAAAGTGAATTCAAAAAGTGTCCTGCCCAAGGTCATACCACTGATCTGTGACAAGGAGGTTCTGGAACTAAGGACTCTTTACCCTCAGTCCAGGTTACAGTTTCCAACGCTGGGCTCTTGGTTCCTGGGAGGTAAAATCATGCCTTGTAACTTATTTGCAGCCTGCTCTATTCCAGCACATATTGGTGCATAGTAGTGTTCAATAAATGAAAATACAATGGAAGGAAAAGAGATTATGAATAAGAAAGAAGGGAGAAAAGAGAGATGTACGGCTAACTTGACAGAGCTCAGAAATTCACAAAGACCCTTGGCTGGCTAGCAGCCTCCCACCACCCCTGCCTGCACCTTCCAGAGAAGAGGAGAGGAGAGGGAGAGGGAGAGAGGGAGAGGGAGAGAG
>PVJS01060690.1:0-11186 GCA_004027185.1 Glis glis | reverse complement strand
GGACTGAATTAGTGGTTGCTCCGATCCTAAGACTCCAGCTCTTAGACCGTTCGACCAGCTACTGGTTCCTCTGACTCTCCACGTGCAGTCAGAACCTGGGACTACATTGCTTCAAACTGTAAGCCCATCTGATAAATCCCCTTTTCAAATATACTCATTCTGTGAATTCTGTTAATCTAGTGAACCCTGTCTAATACAGTGGGATTGCAGGGTAAATTGGGAAACATTATCCTGTCTCTTCTTGAAACTTGAGTTTTAATTTTAAAATTTGAGTTTAAAATTTTAAAATTTTAAAAATTGAGTATCATTCATATAGTGGTAAAACACATATGTTTTGGTCTCATGTGCAATTGTAAATTTCCAAGGACAACATAGGAAACCAAATATTATCATTTTAATTGGGATTGTGGGAATTTGTTTTGCAACGTCAAACCTTCTTAAATGGCATCCTAGATTCCCTAGGCTCTGCTTTGACTTGTCTGTTTCTCGTGTTTCCTTTTTTATTACATAACCGTGGGAGACAAAGTGCCAATGCACTCTACCTGGGATGGTGGGAGTTTGTTTCATGTTCAGCCAGAGAACTCAGCTGTTTTCTCCATCTCCTTAAGTCTCAGGAGCCACCACCGCTAACCATATGTACAGAGAGATTCCTAGGCTATAATGAGGTTCTGAAAATTCCCTAAGTCTCACTGCTGTTGATAAGAGTCTGGAGAGCTAGAGTGAGGCACAGAGAAGGCCATCTGACCATCTGAGCCATGGCAGAATAGACTCAGTCTGCCAGGAAAGCCCTGGTCCTCTTGTGATGGGCCAAGATGTATGCAGCCAAACTTTCTCAGCTCATGGGATATTTCCTCCAAACACAGGTGTGTGTGTTTCTAAATAAACAACTTTTCTATTCAATTAAATCATGGAAATTAGCGAGGGAAGACTGGAAAAATTCAGTTGATTGAGAAAGAAGTAAGATATCCCCAAATCCATTTGGACAATGATTCAAAAGGAAAAATGCTTTTAATAGATGCATAGTGTGGTAGCAGGGGGATATCATTACTTGTAAATGTGTATACCTCATAATGGTTATAAAAACTCACACTGAAAACAAGTTTTCAGTATTCCTCCTTTTGGGACATCTGAATTTCATAAATATTTGCATATTCGTTTTTTTTCACTGTCATCTCAGGCCAATTTGGGGAGGCTGTTTATGTATAGAAAGTTATCCACTTCTTGTAGATTTTCCAATATATTAACATAGTTGTAAAATTTTATCTGTAATGATCCTATAGGTTTCTCTGGTTGATTTAATACCTTCTTTTTCTCTTCTAATTTTATTTATTTGGGTCTTCTAACATTTTTATAGTCAATATAGCTGAAAGTTTTTCTGCCCTGTTTACCTTTTTAAAGATACAAGTCTTATCCAGGCATGATGACACACACACATGAACACCCAGTACTTGGGAGGCTGAGAAAAGTATCATAGGGTCAAGGACAGTGTCAGCAAGTCAGCGAGATCATCAGCTGCTTAGCTACAACCTGTTTTTAAATAAAATAACAAAAAAGGCTGGGAATGGAGTTCGAATGGAGAATTCCTCTGGGTTCAATTCCCAGTACCAAAAACAAACATCAAAACACATATTCAAGTCTTCGCTTCGTTGATCATTTTTCTTTTACTCTAATTCACTTATCTCTGCTATCATCTTCATTTCCTCTTTACTAATTTCTGATGTCATTTGTTCATGCTTATCTAAGAATTTGAGATGCTTCATTAAGTTGTAAATTTGAGAACTTTCTATTTTTTCAAAGTAGGTACTCATAACAAAAATCTTTGTCTCTTAGAACTGATTTTGCATGTCCCACAAGTTTTATATGTTGTGTTTCCATTTTCATTTGACTCAAGGAATTTTTAAAATTTCCCCTATGTTTTTGCAGTAACCCACTGTTCAAGAGTGTGTCATTCATTCTACTTCTCATTGTCTAATTTCTCTTTCTCTTGTACTTGATTATCAGTTTCATTCCATTGGGATCAGAGTAGATTCAGGATATTTTTAAAACATATTCCTAGTTAGTCAAGAGTTGATTTGTGTCCTAGTATTTCTTGTGGGCTTCCATTTGCTGACCCTTAGTTGATATATGTTCATTTTATATTTGCTAAAAATGATAGAGCCAGGCATGGTGGCTCAAGCCTGTAATCCCAGTACTTGCAAGTCCAAGACTGAAGGATTGCAAGTTGAGGACAGACTCAGCAAGTATCAAGACTCTCAGAGATCAAGCAAGACCCTGTTTCAAAACAAAAAACAAAAAAAAATATTCTGGGGTGTAGGTCAGAGGTTGATTTCCCCTGGGTTCAATACCAAGTGCCAGAAATAAAAAAAAAAAAAAGAAAGGAAGGAAAGCTGGTAGAATAGCAGGCTGTTAATATAGTAAGTAACATCAAGATCATCCATAGCTCGTTGAAAAGGGAAGAAAATGATTTTTCTAAGTGAATTTGCATTTAAAATATTCTCCTCTGAAATCCAATACAGCAATTCCCCTTTTGAAGATGGAACCACACTGTATTCCTGATTTTCAAATACGTGTGTAACAGGAGTACAAAGACTAATGCTTATACTTGAGATTATTTTCAGTCTTGAAAAATACTGTCTTTCCCTAATATAATATATTGTAAAAGTAATGAACACATTCCCTACGACCAGTCAGTCATTCCAGTTTCAAACAGAAAATTACCATTCTACATGATGTGTATAAATCCAGCTCTGCTCCAGGACAGCCCCTGAGAATGGACTTCAGGAGGTAGCACAATGACTGGTGGATCTCCAGGGTCTTGACTGTTTTCTCCTACCATCCTCCTGAGAACCCACACCCTCCTGTCACATGCCCTCCCCTCCTGGAGAAGTCTGAGGGACATGATTACCATGTGCCCCTAAGCGTCCTCTATTAGGACTTTCAGGTCTCCTCCTCCTCTGAGGAGGAGAGTGACTGGGAATGACACACTGCCTTGAAGGACAACCCTCCTCCAGCTTTAGGGGATTCATTGGGGACTTCTGTGCTAAGGAGCCAAACAGGCAGGGGGCAGGCTGGGCCTGGAAATAGGAGCCTCCTCAGCAGGGGGGCATGTGCAAAGGCTGGGACCCTAGAGAGCACTGAGGCAGGCACAAAGACATTAGCTCTTTGATTTGCATAACCTAAATTGTGTTTAAAATGGAAATTCATTAAACTGGCATAGAAAGGGTTTTGACAAGTGACAAGAGATTGTGGATGGAAGAAAAAAGGAGACAGGAATAAGGAAACAATGTTACATTCATATACAAATGTATCACTTCCAATGTGAGTATCAGCGAAGCAGAGGGTTAGTGTATGGGGAGGATGTGTTGTGGTGGGAAACACACCACGAGATATAGAACACATATATTAATGTATCACTCTGTGTGTGTGTGTGTGTGTGTGTGTGTGTGTGTGTGTGCGCACGCACACACACGCATGCACGTGTGTGTATTTGGTGCTGGAAATTGAACGCAGGGATGTTTAATACCAAGCTACATCCCAGCCATTTTTATTTCTTATTTGAAAAGAGGGTCTTACTAAGTTGTTGAGAGCCTCCCTAACTTGCTGAGGCTGGCTTTGAATCTGAGGTCTTCACTTCCCAAGTACTAGGATTACAGGCAAGCACCTCACACCCTGCTTGAATGTATTATTTCAAATCTCACTACACTGTATGAAGGCAATCGATCAGCTACACTTAAGTAAAAGAAATTTTCTGGCTTTGTAAAGGAGATTAAGCTCATGATTCCTCCTTCTTTCATAATATTAATTATATTGATAGTTTTATTTAGATATAATTTCTGGAGCAATTATAATTCCATCCATCTCCATTTCCAAAGAGACTATCTCTCAGGACAATCTCCCTTCTTCGGGCCTTGGCTTCTTTTTTTCTTTCTTCTTACCCCAGCCAGTGTCCAGTTCTCAAGTCCGCACTATGGAGGGATGTTCTCAACTTTCAGGCTACATCCAGGGCATTAATAGGGATGCCACAACTTCCCCTGGCCCTGGGATTCTGCAGATCACACACCCTTCATTATATCCCCTCCATTCTCATGTCTTCTGAGGCCATGCTCTAATGTACTTCAGGCCCTACATCTTGGTTACTGAATCTGGGAGGCTCTTGAGTCCCAGGATGTGGGATTCAGTGACCCCTGTACTCAGACACTCCATGATCTTTGGCCAAAAATCTCATATCACTGGATTATGTGCAGAATTCTAAGATTCCCTCAATGTTCCAAACTCTGGCACTATGGAGACATGCCTTTATTTTGTCACAGTGATGAAGGAATTTTGCAGATAAAATTATCATTCACAATTTTTTAATCAACGGGAAGGATCCTGAGTGTACCTAACCTGAAGAGGTGCATCCTTTGATGTAATTCTACTAGTTATGAAAAGAGAATTCAAGGCAAAAAACTTTATCCAAGAAGGTAACCTGCAAAAATTGAAGAAGCAAACTGTGCACTTGGGGGAAGGTTGAGGTAGGTCAATGGTCGAGTCCCTCCCTAGAAAGTGGAGGGCCCTGAATTCTAAAGCCATGAAGCACAAAAAAGAGATGGAGGAAAAAGAAAGGAAAGAGAAAGAAGAATATAAGAGTAAAGAAAATAAACAACCTCACATAGAAAAAAAAAGGGATATACAGAAAGGAAGACCAGCCAGGATGTGGGAACTGAGGACCACGCACAGACTGTGAGACTCAAAGTCCTGATCAAATGAACCTTCTCAGCAGCTTGGGAGCTGTCAAGATAATCTGAAGTCTCTGCTGAAACTACAGACCCAGCTCACACCAGCATGACTGTATTCACAGAAGACCCAGCCTGCCCTGTGCTATTCAATTATGAATACTGTGCCTTAATGATTTTTGTTGTTATATCCAATAACATTGTGGCATTGTGTTATATAGAAAGACAAAAAAATAAAGGTATATTTTCCTCTTCTCCCACCACCCCTACATAAGAACTGCATTCAAACAACAGTTGAATTTATTACAGGCACTGACAGAGAAGTGCCTAGAAAAAAAAATCACATGTAACAAGTATTGTCAATATTTTCAATTTAATATGAGGCTGATAAAATGGAAATAGGAAACTTCAGAAAGTCTTTCTACTTATGGTGTTGCCATCAAGACCTGCTACATGCTTGGTGGATCTTAGTACACACTTCAAATACTGAGAAAAATGTTCTAAGAGGATGGAATAAAAATTGGTATTAAGCTGGTGGGCATGCTGGTGCACACCTGTAATCCTAGTACTCTGGAGCCTGAGACAGGAGGAGTGTAGGTTCAAGGACAGCATCAGCAAGTAGTGACACTCTCAACAACCTCACGAGGCCATGTTTCAAAACAAAAATGAAATAGATCTGGGGGTGTAGTTCAGGGGTAGAATGTCCCTGGGTTCAATCCCCAGTGCCACAACAAATGGCATTAAAAGTAAGAAATTATAAACCTTTTTCTTTTCCTGAGTTGTGTTTCTCTCAAATAGTATTTCTTTGTTTGTAATTAATGCTGATTCGTTAAAAACATAATTTTATCTTAACAAGGTGAGTTTGATCAATTTAAACCACAACATGTTCAATGCTTGAGAGTCTATTTAACACATAAGTGAAACCTCTGGAATTACATATTGTTGGTGACTCTTTCTGAAGGCTCCCTCTGGTTGTCCAGAAGGAGCAAATTGTAATAAGGTGCAGGAATGCAGGGAACAGGCATACAGGGAGAATTCGGAAGGTCCATGGGGGCATTGGTATTCATCCCGGAACCTGGGTACAATCAATGGTTCTTTGCTCTCATGTCAGCTAGTGTGTTTAGAGCTAAGAGCTGTGTTTGAAATCTTCTACATTTGTTCTATTACGGGTTGTGTTAAAACATCTATGAAAATCATTGATTGTGGTATTTCCATCAAGGGTTCCTGCATATAGCTTCTCTTCCTTGAGTTTGTGCATGTCAACTGAGGTGTAAGGATGACTTATGGGTCTTCCACACAGAATAGAGAGGGTATTCTCTCAATGACTGGGTCCTCAGGTTTAAATATTACAGGAATGGTAGAAGAGTCAACATTTATTATGTTATGATATGTCATCTCAGGTCATAATATATACCAAAGGAATACTGAGTTCTCTCAGTGTGTGTTCTCTCATGTTAACAAACTGCAGAGCGTTACCAAAAGGATTTCTATACGCATGACTTTGTTATTATTTATCTGCAGTTTGGATTCTCTGATGATGTCTAAGGTATTCGGATGGACTGAAGTTTTTCCCAACCACGTGACATTTATTTGGTTTCTCCCAAATGTGTCTTCTCATAAGGTTTCTCCTCAGTGTGTGTTCTCTGATGTTGCTTCAGGCTTGAAGATGTGTTGAACGCTTTCCCACACTGATGACACTCATAAGGTTTCTCTCCAGTGTGTGTTCTCTCATGTTACCTAAGGGTAGAAGATGATGTAAAGGCTTTCACACACTGACAACATTCATAAGGTTTCCCTCCATTGTGTGTTCTCTGATGTTGCTTAAGGCCAGTATATGTTGTGAAGGCTTTCCCAAACTTATAACATTCATAAAATTTCTCTCCGGTGTGTGTTCTCTCATGTTGCTTAAAGGTAAAATATGCTATAAAGGCTTTCCCACACTGGTTCATGAGGGTTCTCTCCAGTGTGTATCCTTTCATGATGACTAAGGCTCACAACTTGGCTATAGGCTCTCCCACACCAATGACATTCAGGTTTTTCTCCGGTAAGTGTTCTCTCATGCCGCTTAATGTTAAACACTTGGCTAAAGGATTTCCAACACAAATACCATATGTGTGGTTTCTCTCCAGTGTGGGTTGGAATATGCTTTCTGAGGCCAGAGGAATAAAGAAAGGTTTTCCCACCTTGGTGGCATTCATATGGCATATCTCCAGGCTCAATGCTCTCTTGATATGTGCCTTTTGAGCTATTCGTGTGGAAATTCTCATCTGATTTGCCAAATTGATATATTATTCAGTGAAAAAGAGAGTGGATTTGGGGTTTTCTGCTAATAAATATTCATTATCATCAAGTTTATTGGAGGTTAATGAGGAAAACAAGGAGAAACTAGGAAGTCAGCTGAAAAAATATGTTAAACAGAGAAAATATTGAAGTCCCTCAATGGAGTAGGATAAAATCTTTAGGAACACATTTTAATGCAGTGAAAAAGTACTGGTATATAAAGTGTTAAGAAACAACTTTCTTTCATGTAATTATATATTACATGAAAGAATCAGTGTAACAATTGGAGTGGAATTGTGGTAGGGTGTTCAAGATATTTGTAGACTGAAATGCTATACGTTATTTTTGTCTCTTTTTTTGAGGACCCACCAAGGAAACCTAGATGTTTGGTTTCTTCTTCCTGCACATCTCTGTACAGCTTTCTCTGGGATGTGTCCACTAGGGTCCACTCTTCTTGAGTAAACCTTATGATCATGTCTTCAAAGGTTATTGGTTCCTAGAACATGATGGACAGTCCAGTTTTCACAGAGCAATCGTGCCATGTTCCACAGTAGAAGTGTTGAGATGACAACATTGAGGCAGATGGAACATGTGTGCATAGGAATATCAAATTGTGTCAGGACACCAGTCCATTCACTGTCAGTACCCATCATGCATCCAACTTCCAAAAGGACTCAGAAAAAAACACACTGTGTGAAATAATAACATTGATGAGAAAGAAATTTTGAGTAACTCATGTTGAGAGAAAACAAAACTTTGAAAATACCAGTGACTGTGACTTTCAGACAGATTGTTACAAAGTGTGCACTTGAAATCTCAGTTCTCTGATCATTTTAAGTAATTTTATAGATTCATCATAATGTAAACTATTAAAGTTATTTGCTACTTTTAAACCATGACTCCTATTAAATTATATCCATAAATGAACCACAGAATCCACATCTATGAACTGAATGAATAATCTACACTTGTTTAAGGGCCAGCTATGTTTCCCATATCTTCAAAACATACTAGCCATTGATCTACAATCATATCAAGGGCATAGAACTTTGAAACAATTTTCAGAGTTCTTGGGAATTGAACAAGTCGCAAATACCTTGGTATTTGTGGGCACAGTCACTCTCCAGTGGATGTGATTCAGATGTTCAGAATAAGGCTGAAGGACAGATAATTCAGTTGCACAAGCAAATGCCTCTGAGAAATATATGTTGAAGGATACTCCGAGCCTTACAGTTCCTGAGGTATGACACCACTCATCCTTAATTTTATCTGGGAATCACCAAACGCTATTCATTACAGTCTTCATAGTGTTTAAATTTGCCCCTTGTACAAGAATTAAAATTCCCCTTTATTCGTTTTCGCCTATTCAATTTTTAGAAAATTTGCCAGGGACTTCAGTTTTATTCTACATACATTACCCACTCCCCTATTATCCTCTTCAGGCCACACCATCAATTAGGTTAATATAATTTTCTATACACAATTACCAGACATGCAGTTGAAGAAGTGGTTAAATACTGAGAGGCCAGAAGACATCTTGGAGAGAAGAACGTGCATGAGTAGTCTATGTATCTTTTGTACACTGAAAAGACCAATTATATTCGATGATATTTGAAGTTTAAACTAGACATCTAATCCCAGTATGTGGGAGGCTGAGAGAGAATGATTATCATGTTCAAGTCCAGTCTCTACAGTATAAGGAGTCCCTGTTTCAAAAACAAACAAACAAAAAGGAGCTGGGAATATAGCTTAGAAGTAGAATACCTGTGGGTTTGATCCCCAGTACCACACACACACACACACTTTGAAGTTTAAAACAAATAAATTATTTCTCATGCATTTTCTTATCTCAACTCTTTTATTGTCCATCCACAGTACAGAGATCTCCAACACCTATGGGGCTATGATGATTGAGCTCACATGCTGAAACATTTGCCATCTTATTGTGCTATAATGCTCTTCTCACTCATTTCTGGGACCACCACTCAGCAGACTTCTAAGCTCCTTGCAGTGAATAGCATGGTCAATGAGTCAATTATTTCACAATAATGACACACAGTGAGTGATAGACAAAAATTCACTGGTGCCTTCTTCAAGGACACAATGATAATAGGTACCAGAGTACCCTTTCATGTTAGTAAGTATATTAGATACTGAAGCATTTCTGACGCATAATAACCAGCCCTAGAATCCTGGGGTACCGGGATACCTCCTGCCTGCACTTAACATTGAACATCTAATGTCAATATTGGTGCAATTTCAATCGAGAATGGCATTCTATGCTCACCAGTGCATGCATTGCCATGAATTCAGTTCCCTGTTCCCTTCTTCTGGGTATCCAATTACAGACAGTCCAAACACTAAGAAGGAGTGTCTGTGGATGAAGATAGAAACCATGAGACTCCAGTCATGCACAATTTCCAGAACCCCAGCCATGAATTCCCTATCATTCAGTATAGTGTGAACTCAAATACGATTAAAGAAAAATGCAATGAACTCTAAGAAAGACAGGCACAGGACTCCGATTTATACACCAAGGTCAAATGAAAAAGGTGATAACTGTGATTTTTAATAAAGATCCTGGAAGTGCAGCTATTTTATAAAAATCATTGTTTTTCCCATATGAATTGGCCCGTGGAGTCAAGAGAGATTCAATTCCCTCACCTATTCCAAAACATGGGGATCCATGCCTCGCATCAAATGTAGATTTTTGTTTTGGCCTATAGGTAAACCATTGTGAAATGGTTCAGAGTTTTGTTTTGCTTTATTTGGTATCAATGTTTATCCACCATCTACCACGCCCCATCCACTGTAGAGTCTCACTCTCTTCCAACACTCCCTCAACAATGGGTTACATCTACCCACCCATCTTGGACTTGGGAATAAATCAATTGTGTTCTATTTGATGAAAAACTCAATTTAGCACACTATTCCACCTTGAGTTGTCAATGAACCCCATTTTGCCAGTTGAGCCTTTAATATACCCTGCATCCAAAATACCAGGAGTGCCTGTATCATAAAGTTACTGTCGTGTACTGTCACAATTATTCAGATCAAGGATGTTCAGAACTGAGGCTTATACACAATGACTGGAGATTTGGAAGAAATCTAGATGTTCCATTACTAAAGTGGGAGGTGAAACTTTTGAAATCTTCTTTTATATTAATCTTCAATAGCTACATTACTTCTGTTCTCAATTATAGGAATGC
This sequence comes from Glis glis, assembly GCA_004027185.1. NCBI lineage: Eukaryota > Metazoa > Chordata > Mammalia > Rodentia > Gliridae > Glis > Glis glis. The sequence continues at coordinate 982 of PVJS01060690.1, read as the reverse complement.
CCCTAGGAGGGAGACACGAAGTCTTTATAAATTGCCTTGTCTCCCTTAAAACATCAACAATAATCAAGTGCATTTCATGACTAAATGGTAACGTATGATGAATAAAAGTAGATTTCACTCACCCATTTGTACCTGATGTCAAGAAATGAAGGATAATTTTACAAAATTTGATTCTGTGATTACAAATTTTCATATATTTGCTTAAGACTCATAATCATCATTACTATAGAGTATTTTCAAATTTCACAAAGGACATAAACACAGGTTGAAGAAATCCTAAGAACTTGATAAATTTTCCCAGATAGAACATGACACACACGCCGGGCGTGGTGGCATGTAATCCCAGTACTTGTAATCCCAGTACTTTGGGAGGTGGAGACCAGAGGATTCGGGTTCGCGGCCAGCCTCAGCTTTCTCTCTGTCTCTCCCACTCTCTCTCACTTGTGAATTGTGCAGCTATAAACATAGATACACACGCATTAGTGTGGTAGTTTGGTTTCAGTTCTTTTGGGTAGATGCCTGGATCAGATGGTAGGTTCATTCCCATTCTTCAGTGTTCAAAGATTTTTAAGAATTATACATGACCTTAAGTTTATCTGGAACAGTTTCTATAACATGAATAATCAGACATCTACCTGTCGAGAGCTATTTCCTTAGTTTAGAGTTGTAGATATAGCCCTGAGAGGTACAAGCTCAACCAAAGGTGCAGGTTGAGACCTGCTGATAAGTGTGCTGTGTTTTTCACAACAACTAAATGTTCTCAGAGGAGAGACTTGACCCGGGAGGGGGGGAGAAGGTTGTCTGGGAACATTCTGTTTGCCCAGACAAATGTTAACATTGTATGGTGAAAGGACTTTGTATCTTTTTCTGATGCTCTAGGAAGGTATATAAGGACTGGGCAAAATAAAGTCGGACGGCAGTATTAACTGTGAGCCTTCAACCTCAAGCTTGTGTCCCTGTGTGATCAATCCCGACACCCTCC
>PVJS01060689.1:0-11183 GCA_004027185.1 Glis glis | reverse complement strand
CTACGCCCTCGGCCCTATTTTTATACTTTATTTTGAAACCGGGTCTCACGAAGTTGCAGAGGGCCTCACTAAGGAAGGAGAGAGAGAGAGAGAGGGAGAGAGAGAGCGAGAGAGCTGAGGCTGGCTGCGAACCCAGATCCTCCGGTCTCCGCCTCCCAAAGTACTGGGATTACAAGCGTGCGCCACCACGCCCGGCTGGACCAAAATTTTTAACAGATATTGTCTGAGGGTGTTAGATTGGGCAAATTCTGCTCTAACATTCTAGAACTTTGCTTCCCTACCCCCTATCAATCTAACTACTCTCCAGTTTGTAGTGCTAGACTCCTGGAGCTGCAAACCTCTCTTTTTCTTTCTTCTTTTTTTTTTTTTTTTTCCCCTTTGGTACTGGGGATTGAACTCAGGGGCATTCTACCTCTGAGCTAGATCCCCAGTGCTATTTTATTATTTATTTATTATGTATTTATTTTGGGGATACTGGGGATTGAACCCAGGGGCATTCTACTTCCGAGCTACACCCCCAACCCTATTTTATTGTTATTTTGAAACAGGGTTTGGCTAGGTTATTGGAGAGTTTCACTACTTGATGAGGCTGTCCTCAAACCTGTGATCCTCCTGTCTTGGGCTCCCAAGTAGTGGGATTACAGGCGTGTGCCACCACACCGGGCTGCAAACCTTCTCTTTGTAGAGACTAGAAGGTACACAAGCTGGGAAGCCACCAGGTCCAGACTCTAGAAGCAGCCAGCTTCACCATCCACAGATTTGGGCAAATAAACATTTATTTTAAAACTATAACTCCGAGACGGGTGTGGTGGCGCACACTTGTAATCCCACTACTTGGGAGGCTGAGACAAGAGGGTCGCAAATTAGGCACCAGCCTCAGTAATTTATTTATTTATTTATTTATTTATTTGTTTTGTAGTACCGGGGATTGAACCCAGGGACATTCTACCTCCGAGCTACACCGCCAGCTCTATTTTTTATTCTTTATTTTGAAACGGGGTTTCACTAAGTTGCGGAGGGGACCTCACTAAGTAGTTGAGGCTGGCCGCGAACCAGGATCCTCCGGTCTCAGCCTCCGAAGTACTGGATTTAGCAGACTCTCTGCAATTTAGCGAGGCCCTGTTTCAAAAAAATGAAATAGGGCTGGGAGTTTAGCTCAGAGGTAGAATGTCCCTGGGTTCCATCCTCAGTCACACACACACCAAAAAAAAAAAAAAGAAAATCCCAAAAAACTACGACTCCGGGGAAGCGGAAAGGTCGGACGAGGGGGCGGGACAGCGCATGCCTACTCCCGCTTATGAGGGAACTAAATCTAACTACAATTCCCAGAAGGCAGCACGTAACAGATTATCCAATCAGCTCTAAGTATAAAGCATCGCGAGTCTTCGGTGAGACTTGCCGGTATAAGCCCACGGAAACTGGCTTCGGAAACCCTTTTTACCAAGATGGCGCCGAAAGCGAAGAAGGAAGGTATGCGTTGGGGCTGGGGGCTACAGCAGGGTTGCCTGGGATTCCCACCGAGCGAATGCTTTGGGAGCATAGCAGCTGGGCTAAGCCCTAGGGGAGGCTTCCTCGGAGGTGATCCCCGCGATTGAGCCCCATTGCGGCGTACGTGGGCCGCGTGGGCCAAGCCGCATGGTCTGCGTTCAGTGCAGGGGTTGCAACGCGGGCGGCATCGTACGCCAGTGGGAGCTAGACAGTCGGCTCTGGGATGGTACACGCATCCTCCATGTCCCCGTATCTGTAAAGAATTAAGCGTCCTCAGCATTATTTTACTGATATTTCGTGTTCCACGGGGCTGTGCCCCTCCCCTGCGTGGTTCCCCGGCGGTAGGTATAAAACTAGCACAGGTCCTGGCGTGTATCGAGTTCCATAAGTGCTACTTTATTTCCTCGTGAAATCCTTGAAGTTATTCCAAGCTGGTTATCTTCGCTTCCGGTGCCGTGCATATGATGGAAAACTTAAATCGCCTGAGGTTTGTGATGCCTTCAAAGGAACCACTGATGCACGTGTGGGCAGGGTTAGGCACCGGCTATGGGTCCTGAGGCCGGAAGTGACCACTTTCTGAATCTCCCACCCTCCTTTGCTTCTTTCCCAGCTCCTGCCCCTGCCAAAGCCGAAGCCAAGGCCAAGGCTTTGAAGGCCAAGAAGGCAGTGTTGAAAGGTGTACACAGCCACAAAAAGAAGAAGATCCGCACGTCACCCACCTTCCGGCGGCCCAAGACTCTGCGCCTCCGGAGGCAGCCCAAATACCCTAGGAAGAGCGCCCCCAGGAGAAACAAGTCAGTACTGCCCCTATGCCTATAAGAAGATGTTAAGGTATTCCTCATTAGTGATAAGCCAGGCGTGGTGGCGCACGCTTGTAATCCCAGTACTTGGGAGGCTGAGACAGGAGGGATCCAGGTTTGTGGACAGCCTCAGCTACTTAGTGAGGCCCTCTGCAACTTAGTGAGACCCTGTTTCAAAATAAAGAATAAAAAATAGGGCTGGGGTGTAGCTAGGAGGTAGAATGCTCCTCGGTTCAATCCCCAGTACTGCAAAAAAAAAAAAAAGAACAAGAAACGTTTCATTTCAGGTTTGCAGCCAGCCTCGGTAACCTAGGGAGGGCCTCTGCAACTTGTGAGACCCTGTTTTCAAATAAAATCAGGCTGGGGGTGTAGCTCAGAGGTGGAATGCCCCTGAGTTCAATTTCCAGTGCCACTCCAGAAAAATGTTCATTTATTTATTTATTTTTTTTTTTTTTTTTGCGGTACCGGGGATTGAACGCAGGGGCATTCTACCTCCGCGCTATGCCCCCAGCCCTATTTTTTATACTTTATTTTGAAACCGGGTCTCACGAAGTTGCGGAGGGCCTCACTAAGGAGAGAGAGCGAAAGCGAGAGAGAGAGAGCTGAGACTGGCCGCGAACCTGGATCCTCCGGTCTCTGCCTCCCAAAGTACTGGGATTACAAGCGTGCGCCACCACGCCCGGCCTTATTTGTTTGTTTTGCTAGGGTCTCCCTAGGTTAATGAAAGTCTTGAGGCTGTTCTAGGTTGATGAGAATCTCACTACTTCCCGAGGCTGTCCTTAAACCTTCTATCCTCCTGTCTCAGCCTCCCAAGTACTGGGATTACAAACGTGCACCACCACACCTGGCTAGAACAACACTTTTTATAATACTGGCATAAATTTTGTCAACCTGCATTCTTTTGGGGGAGGTGATACTGGGGATTGAACTTCAGGTGTTCTAGCTACAAGCCACACTCCAGGCACCCCTTTTTTGATGTGTATGTTGGGGGGGTGGGGATTGAACCCAAAGGCATTCTACCACTTAGCTACACCCCCAGCTGTATATCATTTTTTATTTTGAAACAGAGTCTCACTAAGTTGTTGAGGGTCTTGCTAAATTGCTGAGGCTGGCCTTGAACCTGTGATCCTCCTATCTCCCAATTGGGATTACAGGCATCTGCCACCATGCTTGGCTTAACCTACAATTTCTCAAATTTTGTTAGGTTAACTATTGCTTCACCTGGTCAAGGACTGAAAGTCCATTTTATCTTTATTGGTATAAAATAAAAGATGTTTCTTGCCGGGCACAGCAGCGCACACTTGTAATCCCAGTACTCAGATGGGTACAGGTTTGAGGCCATCCTCTGTAACTGGTGAGACTGGTTCAAAATAAATAAAAAGGCTTGGGTTGTTTCCAAGGTTAGTTCCTTGCTGTTCTTGCCTATTGCTTGAGGGTGAGGATGTGGGTGGGGTTTGTTTTTGGAGTTTTTTGGTGGTACTAGAGATTGAACCCAGGGGCATTCTACCTTCAAGCTACACCCCCCAGCCCAATTTTTTTTTATTCTTTATTTTTGAAACAGGGTCTCACTAAGTTGCAGAGGGCCTCATTAAGTAGCCGAGGCTGGCCGCAAACCCAGATCCAGAAGTCTCAGCCTCCCAAGTACTGGGATTACATGTGCCACCCCACCCGGCTCCTGGGGCTATTTTTTATTCTTCATTTTGAAACCGGTTGGCTTCCCAAATACTGGGATTACAAACATGTGCCACCACACCTGGCTGATTATTTTTGGATTGATGGTGAGGATTCAGTAATCTGTATGTCAGTGATAGCCTGCTAATAGTATATAGAAAGTTTTCATCACTTCCAAATATTCACTCTGTACTCAAAGAAGGTTGGGTGGGGGTATCTAAAGTTTCCTAAGAGATAGAGATAAGAGTTAATGTCCACGGAGCAAAGCAGTTAACAGACCCTACCCACAAGTTGGACCTAGAGGTTGTATCCCGACCCAGCTTCAAAGCAGGAAAATAGTGACTGGGTGAGCTGAGCCTGGCTTTTCTGGAGTTCAGTGGGAAAGCTGTGCTTAGGCCACTGTCAGTTTAACCAGTGCTATGAATAGTTGAGCTGGGTGCCATGGTGCACATCTGTAATCCCATGATTTGGGAGGCAGAGACAGGAGGATTGCAGGTGGAAGCCAGCCTCTGCAACTTAGCGAGACCCTCCCCAACTTAATGAGACCTTGTTTCCAAATAAGAAATAAAATCAGGCTGAGTGGAATGCCTCTCAGTTCAATCCCTAGTACCAAAAATAAAGAATTAGTAGCACGCTTATGGGGAATGAGATCCTGTTTCAAATTAAAAGGAGGGTGGGGGTTTTGCTCCGAGGTAAAAATGACCCTGGGATCAATCTCCAGTACCAAAAAATAATTACTAGGTCCCCCTTTTTTGGGGGGGTGTTGTGGTACTGGGGATTGAGCCCAGGGGTATTCTACCTCTGAGCTATACCTCCGGCCCTATTTTATTTTTTAGTTTTATCTATTACTTTTGCAGTACTGGGGATTGAACCCAGAGGCATTCTACCTCCAAGCTACACCCCCAGATCAATTTTATTTCTTACTTGGAAACAGGGTCTCACTAGGTTGCTGAGAGCCCCACTAAATTGCTGAGGTTGTCCTCAAACCTGTGATCCTCCTGTCTCAGCCTCCCAAGTACTAGCATTACAAGTGTGCGTCACCACGCCCAGCTTTATTCTTAATTTTGAAACAGGGCCTCACTAAGTAGCTGAGGCTGGTGGCGAACCTGTGATCCACCTATCTCAGCCTCCCATGTACTGGGATTACAAGCGTGCACCACCGTGTCTGGCTTATTTTTAGTTTGAAACAGGTTCTTGTTCAGTTGCTGAGGCTGGCCTGGAATCTGCAATCCGCAATCCTATCTCAGCTTCCCAAATACTGGGATTATAGGTGTGTGCCACCACACCCAGTTTGAGAATTAGTAGCTCTTGCTGCTCTGGGTTCAATAAAAAATGTAGCAGCTCTCCAAGCACAGCTGCTTTTTAGCAACAGGGGAGGGAATGTTTGATCCAGCCTCTTAGTGAAGCACCGGCAAGAAACTAGTGAAAGAAAGTCAAAGATGATTCTTTAGGCTCTTAAGGATAAGAGCCCTTCGGGTTAAAGAAAAATGGCATAAGGGTTCTGCCTCCAGGTTGGGACTTCAGACCCTAGGATTCAGGGTGCAAATGATGACAGTGTTTAGCGACCAAAGTCTGACAAAAAATGATTGCTACCTTACTGTCTGATGCACCTATCTTCTCCTGGCCCTGTGCTCCTGAAGAAGGCCTGTCCTTTATTCTACTGGGCCCAGGTCACGTGGCTCCATTTTGCTTCTCCCTTAGGCTTGACCACTATGCCATCATCAAGTTCCCCCTGACCACTGAGTCAGCCATGAAGAAGATAGAAGACAACAACACACTTGTGTTTATTGTGGATGTTAAGGCCAACAAGCACCAGATCAAACAGGCTGTGAAGAAGCTCTATGACATTGATGTCGCCAAGGTCAACACCCTGATCAGGTGAATGGGGCCCCATGGAATGGGGAGAAAGCTGGGGCCACAGTCAGGACCCAGAATAACCTGTATGACATGAAGTTCTTGATGCTGCTCTTGGGGTCAGAAGTAAGTTTTGCAGTGTGCATGCTCCGCTGTTGTAATCAGTTCTTTGTATGAAGTATAGGCCTATGAGAACTGTACTAAGGTTTGACTTGAAGGGTTGATGTTCATTTTCTAGATTCCTGCCTCTACTGGCAGAGATAGGCAATAGAGTAAGGCACAGTTACTGTCAGATTGCCTGGGTTTAAGGCTTAAATGTTGTGTGGCTTATAATGTTTCCAATAAAAGGAATTGGCTCTGTGGCTTCTTGATGGCTTACCTACCCCCCTCTGTGCAAATGATGGAAAAATTCATTATTTGGAAAAGAATGACATGAACAAAGGAACCACTGATGTGCCAGAGGACCGCAGGAAGGGAGGGCATGGGGGGACAGTAATCGCAGCAAGGACTAAGGCTCCCTTTCCACCCAGGCCTGATGGAGAGAAGAAGGCATATGTTCGACTGGCTCCTGATTATGATGCTTTGGATGTTGCCAACAAAGTAAGCTTCCTTCATTAGAGTACTTAATGCCCACCTCCCCGGGGTGCAAATGATGCATCTGTTAGTGACCAAAGCCTGACTTGCTGATTAGTCATAACTGACTGATTACACCCCTGTCCTTAACAAGCCCTATCTTCTTGTTCTATTATTTTGCTGTGTGTGTGTGTGTGTGGTGTTGTTTTTTTTTTTTTTAGCTGGGGATGGAACCCATGGCATTCGACCTCCAAGTCCTATTTTTTCAGTCTCACTAGGTTGAGTCTTACTATGTGCGGAGGCTGGCCTTGAACCTGTTATCCTCCTGTCTCAGCCTCCCAAGTACTGGGTGGGATTACAGGTACCACCATACTTTTTTTTTTTAATGGCCTCAGCAAATTGCTAATAGCCTCAGTAAGTTGCCACAACTGGCTTTAAACCTGCAATCTTGCTGTCTCAGCCTCCCAAGTATTGGATTGCAGGTGTGTGCTGCCTCACCCAGTTTTTGTTTGTTTTTGCAATACTGGGGATTGAACCCAGAGGCATTCTACCTCCAAGCTCATTAAGTAGCTGAGGCTAGCTGTGAACCTGTGCTCCTCCTGTCTCAGCCTCCCAAGTACTGGGATTATAAGCGTGCACCACCACACCTAGCTTATTTATTTTTGAAACAGGGTCTCCCTAAGTTGTGGAGTCCTCACTAAGTGGATCCTGGCTTTATTTTGCTTTTTAACTATGACATTTCAGTGTAATGTTCACATTCACTCTTGTAACAAAGCTTCTTCTTGTTTTTCAGATTGGGATCATCTAAACAGTCCTGCAGGCTAATTCTAAATATATGTTTTTTCACTATGTATATATGCTTCTTGTCTTTATCAGTTTCTGGTTGGGCTGGGGAAAAGCCATACAGTGGAATACACCTTGGTAATAAATAGGGTTTGTGCAAGACTTGCGTTGCTGGGATCTTACACAGTACCTCATGTATACAAGGCAAGTGCTTTACCACTAAGCTACTTCCCCAGCCCTAAGCAAGTCTCTCAGTCTACTTTATTGGACCACTTAATTTTGCCACCATGCTACACCCCAGCCTGGTTTTATTTCTTATTTGGAAATGGTCTCACTAGGTTGCTGAGAGCCTCTCAAATTTGCCAAGGTTGGCTTTGAACCTGGTGATCCTCCAGTCCCTGCATCTCAAGTTCTGGGATTACAAGTGTCCGCTCCCACACCTAGCTGCCATTTTTACTTTGAAATGGCCTCGACACTAAGTTCCCACATGGTGGCCTAGAATCTGCTATCCTCCTGTCTCCGCTTCCAAGTATGGGGATTAAAGGTGTGCACCACTCTTAGTGTAGCTTAGGTTTCAGAGACATTAATCACTCAGATGGGGTTAGTTGTCCTAGGCCAACTGGAACTAGACTCTAGGGTAAGAAAAGAAACTTCACAAGAGTCCCCCCCCCCCATTAAGAGTTGCACCCATTTCAGGGCAGTGTAGATTGGCTGGCTCTGATCTTGCCTTCACACCCACCTGCCATGTCCAACCAGTCTGTCTGCTTCCCTCACCCCGTGCCCAAGAAAAGAGGACTTCAGAGGCATGCTTTCATTAGTGTTTTCAATGGTGTGGGTGCAGGCTCACAGTGGAGCATCTCGCCCCAGAGGACACCCAGGCGTGAGGAGGCGGAGTCCTAGTTTATGTGTGAGGCTGGTTCTGCTTTCCCTGGCTGTGCTTGCTGTCCTTGCCACATCCCAGGCTCAGCACCTCTCATTCAGTCAAGAACTTGTCTTTGTGTTGCCGGGTAGGAAACCGCTCAGGGCAGAAGTCAGAGCGGAGGAGGCGGGGAAAGTAGGACAGGATCATTAAATCCACCATGAGTAGGATGGCCAGCAGAAAGGTGCCCAGGGTCCTCTGGCCAGCATACTGCAGGAAGAACATGGTGAGGTAGGCCTGGGGGGCCAGGCGGAAGACAAAGTACATGACCAAGTTGACGTACTTGTTGACACGATAGAGAAGATGATCCTGGGCGTTATTGATCTTCATCATCATTCGAATAGTGAGGAAGATGTTGCTGATTTCCACCAGTAGTGTTAAGACACCCCCACCTACAAAGCTGCTCCAAAAGATGCCCGAGAAGAAGGCGCCCATGGCCTAGAGGACAAGCGAGAGAAAAGGGCTGGGAACCCAGGTGCTGAGGCTTTCCTGGGAGTTAGTGGGAGTATCAGACCACCAGACTGGGGGTTGGGAAAATCCTCCCCAATTCCTTCTGGAATAGTTTATAGTGGATAAGAAGCTTTTTTTTTTTTTTTTTTAACTGGAGGGCTAAACCCAGGAGCATCCTACCTCAGAGCTCCACACCTTTTTTTTTTTTTTTTTTTTGAAACGGTTTTGCTACCTGCAATCCTCCCATCACAACCTCTCAAGTACTGGGATTACAGGCATGTGAGACCACACCTGGCTTGTACAATTGGTTCTGGCTCTGGGTGACATTTCATTCCCAGTTTGTTTACTGAGGTAACAGGGGAGCCCAGGCATTGCTGGCCTCAAATAATGAGCAAGGACACAGATGGTGCGACCCTGGGCATCCTAGCTGGAAAAGTAGGCCACAGGGCTAGGACGGGGATTGAGATGATCTTCCTCCTGGTTTCACAAACAGCGCTGAGACTAAGTTGAGACCAGGGCTATACCACTTGTCTGGCTTTCCACTTACCATGATATGATGAACGATGTATTCCCAAGAAGCTCCAGTCTGACCACTAACCACGATGTCCACTGTGTCGTGGATGAAATACCCTAACGGAGGTGGAGAGAGGTTATGATGGAAACAAACTTTCTCCCGGTCTCTCTACTTACCTCAGGATTCCTGGGCAAAACCTACCTGCGGAGAAGCAAACAAGCAAATAACCCGAAAGCGACCACGCAGTCTCAATCTCCACCAGCAGCTCCGGGGTCTGCCATAAACTGGGAGGGAGGGAAGAAGGGAGGCCTCTCCGTTTCGGCACCCCCAAAGGCCCTCACCTCCCCCCAGTACCCTTGCCAATCCCAGAGCAGTCAGGGCTCCCGCTATTGGCTGCCTGGGGAGTAAGGAGGGGCTTGGCCAAAACCCAGGTGCCTCGGGTTTCCCTGGGCCGCTCCTGGTTGGGTAGTTTTCCAAACAGAGAATCAGGTGAGAGCCATAGCTTCTGCCCACCCGTGCGCGATGGCAATAGTAACACGGAATGCCGTCCCATCGCCCCGCGTACGGTCCCCTGGCCACCGCGCTCCCCCAGTCGCTCAACTCACCACAGCAGTGCCCAGATCCCTGACACAATGGAGTGGGCGAAAGAGACGAGCAGATTGTGCCAGCGCCAAGTGCGCAGGGGGTCGGTGCGCACGTGCGCGGGCAGGGGCAGGTGACCGAGCGCCCGCCGGAGCGCCCGGAAGGTCAGCGTGGCGCCTAGGAGCAGCGGCAAGGCGGGGTGCAGCAGGAGGGACATACTGGTCCTCCCTGCCGTCTGTCGGCCCTCTGGGCCGCCTCCTGGGGCTGTTCGGGGAACAGGGCTCCGTCTCCGGCAGTCCGCCCCGGCCACCTCTCCCGCCGGCCGCCAGTCCGGCACGGTTTGTGCGGAGCCGTCTAGGCCCCTTCGCTCCTCCCCGCCCGCCTGCCCGCCCGCCCGCCGGGAGGCCTCCGCCCCGCCCCGGCCCGCCCCCGAGCCGCGGGCCCGAGCCCCAGTCCCCGGGGCCGCCCAGGCCCCGCCCGCGCCCTGCCCACTCCGGGCGGGAAGGGGCTGTCCTGGGGGCGCCGCCGCAGGGCACCCCTCGCTGGCGCCTCCCGACTGCCGGAGTCTGCAGCCGTCCTCCCTCGCACAGGCTCCTGAATCCGCGTCCCCACTTTCCCCAGAGCCACCGGCTCCCCGATCGGGGTCGGTACCGCGAGAACTCTCCCCGCCCTCAACTCCTTTCTGGGCAGAGCTGGGCGGGACCCATGGCACACCAACTTCTAAGCCCTGGTCCCGGGGAGGGGTCGCAACTCTCCCCCCCTAGACAGTGGCTCCTGCAAGATCCTGTTCTACCACTGGCCCGAGACTGACGCGTTTACTTCTCCCGCGCCCCCAACAAGTGGCGCTTAGGAACTGTTGAGTCACCCATCGTCACCTCTCCTCCCAGCCCGCTCTTGGGTTCCTGGGGACAAGCGGCTGTCTCAGTCCTCCCACAGACAGTCCCTGCCCTCTCCTCCTGGCTCCCTGGAGGCGGGGAAGACTGCCGATTTGTCCAGACAGCTGGAGTGACCCTCTCTTCCCAGGACAGTGGCCTGGCCTGCAGCAGTTGCGACTGCTGGCCACTAGGTGTCAGCCTGTCCTCACTGGCAAGGGGGCCCTCCTGCCTCTAAGGAATAGGGCCCTTGTTTTGGGGGGAAAATAAGGCAGACACCTGGGAAAAGGAGAAATAGCTTGTAGTTACTTGGGGAAATGAAAAGGTGTGTGTGCAGGGGCCTGGAAGTAGAGGAGGGGAGAAGTGGGAGCAAGGGAAAAAGGTGCGTGAAACGGAGGAAGAAGCTAGAAACTGGGGACCCAGGAACCCTTGGACCCCTGATGGCTCCAAGGAAGGTTACACATTAACCCCTGTGGGGCTCCTAGGTCACCCAAGGCCCAGTCGGTATCTAGGTTGGAACAGGATATCCTTCCTTTCTACCTGTGTACCCCCCCACCGGTGTGTGTGTGTGTGTGTGTGTGTGTGTGTGTGTGTGTTGCTGGGGATTGAACCCAAGGGCATTCTACCTCTGAGCTACACCACCAACCCTATTTTTTTTTTTTTTTTTTTTTTTTTTT
>PVJS01060688.1:0-11184 GCA_004027185.1 Glis glis | reverse complement strand
AAAAAAAAAAAAAAAAAAAAAAAAAAAGAATAGGCTTCCATAAATGTTGGATTGAGCCGGGTGTGGTGGCGCATGCTTGTAATCCCAGTACTTGGGAGGCTGAGACCAGAGGATCCGTGTTCATGGCCAGCCTCAGCTACTTAGTGAGGCCCTCCACAACTTAGCGAGACCCTGTTTCAAAATAAAGAAAAAAAAACTAGGACTGGGGGTGTAGCCCGGAGGTAGAAGGCCCCTGGGTTCCATCCCCAGTACCGCAAAAAAAAAAAAAAAGTTGGATTGAGTCAGATTTGTCTTCCTTCCTTCCCCTAGGGCCTCCTGCATGTATGTGTTCTACCACTGAGCTACACCTGCAACCCTTGTTTGCCAACTTTGTGTGTGTGTGTGTGTGTGGTACTGGGGATTGAGCCCAGGGACATTCTACCTCCAAGCTACACCCCCAGCCTGATTTTTATTTTATTTTTATTTTGAATCAGGGTCTTGCTAGTTTGATGAGTCTCACTAGTTGCTGAGGCTGACTTCGAACCTGCGATCCTCCTGTCTCAGTCTCCCAAGTACTGGGATTACAAGCATGTGCCACCACGCCCGATTTGTTTGTCAGCTTGATATAAAAGAAATACAAGTCAGGCTGGGCGTGGTGGCCCATGCCTGAAACTCCAGTACTTGGGAGACAGACACCAGATTGCAGCAGGTTCCAGGCCAGCATGTGGTAACTTTTTTTTTTTTTTTTGGTACTGGAGATTGAACCCAGGGGCATTCTACCTCCAAGCTACATTCCCAACCCTATTTAATTTTTATTTTGAAACAGGGTCTCACTAAGTAGCTGAGGGCCTCACTAAGTAGCTGAGACTGGCCATGAACTCGGATCCTCTGGTCTCAGCCTCCCAAGTACTGGGATTACAAGCATGCGCCACCACGCCCAGCTTATTTAGCAAGACCCTGTTTCAAAATAAAAAGGGCTTGGGGTCTAGCTCGGAGGTAGAATGCCCCTGAGTTCAGTCTTACATATCACGGGGCAGGGGAGTTTTATGTATTTATGTTTATACTGGGGAGAAGCACCAAAAAAAAAATTTTTTTTTTGGTGGTTTTGGGGATTGAACCCAGGGGTCTTCTACCTCTGAACTACACCCCCAGCCCTATTTTTTTTTTAATTTTGAAACAGGGTCTCACTAAGTTGCAGAGGGCCTCATGAGGTTTCCGAGGCTGGCTGTGAATCTGTGATACTCCTGTCTCAGCCTCCCAAGTACTGGGATTACAGGTGTGTGCCATCACACCTGGCCCCAAAACATGTATTTTAAATTTTAGTAAATTGGATGGTAGCTCTAGAAATGCCAAAATATTCTGCTACCAAAGTGTGATTCACAGGCCGGGCGTGGTGGCGCACACTTGTAATCCCAGTACTTTGGGAGGCAGAGATTGGAGGATCTGGGTTCGCGGCCAGCCTCGGCGCTCTCTCTCTCTCTCTCTCTCTCTCAGTAAGGCCCTCCGCAACTTCGTGAGACCCGGTTTCAAAATAAAGTATAAAAAAAATTAGGGCCGGGGGTGTAACGCGGAGGTAGAACTCCCCTGGGTTCAATCCCCGGTACCAAACAAAACAAAACAAAAAAACAACAGAAAAAAAAGTGTGATTCACAAACCAGCAGCATCAGCATCACCTGGAAATTTTGTTAGAAATGCAGAATCTCAGGGGACCCCACTCCCTGCCTCTCCCTGCCCCATCCTGGAAGTACTGAATTACAGCCTGCATTTTAACAAGATCCTCCGGTGATTCGCCTACATAAAGTTTGAGAAACACTTGTTTTTGTCTGCTACATTGACCAAAGAAGGGAGAGAGAAGATTTGAATGAGACAAATCATGTGGAATGAGTGATCCCAGGCTTAAGGGTCAATTCAGTTAATGATAACAGGTGTTTAAGCAAAGGCCTGCTGAGGATGGTCGCAGTGGTAGTTTTCACATTGGGGGTTAGAGAGTAATTGAATAAGTACAGTGGAGCCAGTATGAAGGAGACCTGAATGTCAGGCCAGTGAATTTTTATTTGATGCTCCAGCAGTAGTCATTGAGGATTTTTGGGCTGAACAGTAACTTTCTGGAAGAACAGCATTTTAGGAAAGGTCAGCTAGTGTCACCCAGCAAATTGGCAAGGTGAGAATGTATAAGCAAGATGATAAATGGAGAAGTAATTTTAGTAAGATAGGCATCAAGTGATCAGACCTGGATTAAGGATGTGGATATGAGAATAGAAATGATGGGAAGAATAGGAGAGGCATTTCAAAGGAAGAACAGAAAAATATTGGGTTACTTTCTACATGGGAGTATTAGGTAATTTAAGTAGTGATAATGTTGGCAAATAAGGGATGTGAAAATTAGTCTGGTAGGGAATAATGAGTATTTAATTCCACACCAGTACTGAAGTCCTCCTAACCGGCTGCTTTCCCCGCCCCCCTACGCAGTGCTGGGAATTGAAGTCAGGGTCTCCTGCAAGCCAAGCATGTGCTCTACCACTGAGCTACATCCCAGACCCTTGACTTCTATCTTAATCTGCCCCTTCTCTCATTCTGTGCTGTGATCATTCATCACAGTTATATTCTGATTTTTTGCCTTTACAACTGGTCTTGTTGTATTTTCTTGCAGGTCTGTGTCCAGTACCTTTTAAAACTTTTAAACCTTTGATCGTTCATTTACTCTCCAATTACAGTAGTGTTATGGTAGATTACTGACCTATTTCCCATGTATGTTATATCTGATCAATAATAGTATTTTAGATTCGATGATCAGGCTAAGAAAAGGTATTCTTTTTTTTTTGTGGTACTGAGGATTGAACCCAGAGGCATTCTACCTTTGAGCTACACCCCCAGCCCTATTTTACTTCTTATTTGGAAATAAGGTCTCGCTAGGTTGATGAGAGTCTCACTACTTGCTGAGGCTGTCCTCGAACCTGTGATCCTCCTGTCTCAGCCTCCCAAGTACTGGGATTACAGGTTTGTGCTACCACGCCCAGCAGAAAAGGTATTCTTTTAATGTTTTCCCTGTTTACTTGCAGTTGTTTTAGGTTAATAGTGTTTCCTTCAAATGCAATATATATACACATATAATATTGTAATATGTATTTGTTTATATATTGTAAAATATGTATTTATTTTTGTCCACACTAGCTCCATTTATTTATTTTGCTACTGGGATTGCATTCTATCTCTGAGCTACTCCCAGCCCTTCTAAGAATTTATTTTTTGTGTGTGGTACTGAGGATTGAACCCAAGGGCATTCTACCTTTGAGCTATATCCCCAGCCCTATTTTATTCTTTTATTTTGAAATACAGTCTCACTAAATTGTGGAGGACCTCCCTAAATTCCAGAGGCTGGCCTTGAACTTGTGATCTTCCTTTCTCGGCCTCCCAAGTACTGGGATTACAAGTGAGTGCTACCACGCCTGGTTTAGAATTTTTTTTTTAATTTTTTGCTGTACTGGGATTGAACCCAGGGGCATTTTACTTCCAGGCTACACCCCCCAGCCCTATTTTTTATTCTTTATTTTGAAATGTAGCTGAGAACCAGGATCCTCTGCTTCTCGGCCTCCCAAGTACTGGGATTACAAATGTGTGCCACCACGCCTGGCTTTTTTTTTTTATTATTAATTTTGAAGCAAGGTATTGCTAAATTGCTGAGGCTGGCCTTGAACCTACAATCCTCTTGTCTCAGCCTCCCAAGTACTGGGATTACAGGTGTGTGCTACTACCCCTGGTTTAGCTCTTATTTATTTTGATTTTTATGTATTTATTTTCATTTGTGTAACTGGGGATTGAACTCCGGGCATTCTACCTCTGAGCTACCCCCTCCAGCCCTTTTATATTTTAAAACACTGTCTTGCTAGGTTGCTGAGTGCCTCGCTAAATTGCCGAGGATGCTGTTGAATTTGCGATCCTCCTGTCTCAGCCTCCCCAGTCCTGGGATTACAGGAGTGCGCCACCACCACCGTGCTTGGCAAAAAAAACACTTGTTCACATTCTTTCTTTTCTTTTTTTTATGGCACTGGGGATTGAACCCAGGGGCATTCTACCTCCGAGCTACACCCCCAGCCCTATTTTTTTTTTTATTCTTTATTTTGAAACAGGGTCTCACTAAGTTGCAGAGGGCCTCACTAAGTAGCTAAGGCTGTTCCTGAACCCGTATCCTCTGGTCTCAGCCTCCCAAGTACTGGCATTACAAGCGTGCGCCACCATGCCTGGCTCATAGTGATATTCTTGCCAAAAAAAACCAAAATGTGAATCTGAACAATCTTCTAGTTCTTACTACTACTGATTTTTAGAGGATAACTGTTAAAGAACACAATGGGGATTCAACTGCAACTTAGTGAGACCCTGTTTCAAAATAAAAAAAATAGGACTGGGGGTGTAGCTCGGAGGTAGAATGCCCTTGGGTTCCATCCCCAGTACGGCAAGACAAAAAAGAATAAAAAACTGGGCTGGGAGTAGAGCTCAGAGGTAGAATTCCCTTGGCTTCAATCCCCAGTACACCTCCCCCCCACAAAATGATATAACATCTGAGATTTGCTTCAGAATAATCCAGTGGAGTGGCTAGGAGTGAGAGTATTGAAGAAATAGTTGGCCATGAGTGGGTAATTATTGGAGCTGAGTGATGAGCTCATGAGGTTCATCTTTACTTTTGAATAAATTAAAATTTTCCATAATCAGCCGGGCGTGGTGACGCATGCTTGTAATCCCAGTACTTGGGAGGCTGAGACCGGAGGATCCGGGTTCGCAGCCAGTTTCAGCTACTTAGTGAGGCCCTCTGCAACTTAGTGAGACCCTGTTTCAAAATAAAGAATAAAAGTAGGGCTGGGGGTGTAGCTCGGAGGTAGAATGCCCCTGGGTTCCATCCCCAGTACTGAAAAAAAATTTTTTTTCCATAATTAAAAGTTTTGAAAAAGAAAGCTGGGGCTTAATTCAGTTATGTGCGACTCTAGAATATTAAGTTTTTTCTTTTCTCTGAGAGGGGGATCTCACTATGTTGCTCAGGCTGGACTTAAACTCCTGGACCCAAGTGATCCTCCTACATCAGACTCCTGAGTAATTGGAACTGTAAGCCCTGGCCAGCTCCACCTGGTCAAATGTAAACTCTCAGCTGGGCGTGGTGGCACACGCTTGTAATCCAGTACTTGGGAGGCTGAGACAGGAGGATAGCAGGTTTGCGTCCAGCCTTAGCTACTTAGTGAGGCCCTGTTTCAAAATAAGAATAAAAAATAGGGCTGGGGGGTGTAGCTTGGAGGTAGAATGCCCCTGGGTTCAATCACCAGTACCACACACACAAAAAAGTTAACTCTCAACCCTTGTGCCATCATTTTCCATAGTAGGGTTATATTTCCATACAAGGGGATTTCTGTAGCACCTGGAAAGCATTTTTTATTTTAATAGTTATGTATTCATTTTATTGTTACCTTTAAACTTTTTTTTTTTTGCGGTACTGGGGATTGAACCCAGGGGTGTTCTACTTCCGAGTTACACCCCCGGCCCTATTTTTTATACTTTATTTTGAAACCAGGTCTCACGAAGTTGCGGAGGGCCTCACTAATTAGCTGAGGCTGGCTGCGAACCCGGATCCTCCGTTCTCCGCCTCCCAAGTACTGGGATTACAAGCGTGCGCCACCACTATTGTTACCTTTAGTTTGTGGCAGGAAAACTACAAGTTTTCCACTTATGAAAGTAATATAAAACATACTTTTAAAATAGGTTTAAGCTGGGCATGGTGATGCATGCTTGTAATCCCAGTACTTGGGTGGCTGAGACAGGAGGATCGCAGGTTTGCGGCTAGCCTCAGCAATTTAGTGAGGCCCTTTGCAATTTAGTGAGATCCTGTTTCAAACTAAAAAAGAAAATAGGAGCTGGGCATGGTGGCACACGCTTTTAATCCCAGTACTTGGGAGACTGAGACAGGAGGATTGCAGGTTCACGGCCAGTCTCAGCAACTTAGGCCCTCTGCAACTTAGTGAGGCCCTGTTTCAAAATAAAAGAATAAATCGTGCATGGTGGCGCACTCTTGTAATCCCAGTACTTGGGAGGCTGATAAAGGAGGATCGCAGGTTGGAGGACAGCCTCAGCAAATAGTGAGACTCTCATTAATCTAGCAAGACCCTGTTTCAAAATAAAAATAAAATAGGGCTGGAAGCGTAACTCTGAGGTAGAATGCCCCTGGGTTCAGTCTCCAGTGCCACACACACAAAAATGGTGAAATGACAGTTCTCTTTCTCTCTCTCTCCCTCCCTCCCCCTCCCTCCCTCCCTCTCCCCACCTCTTTCCCTCCCTCCCTCCCTCTCTCTCTCTCTCTACCTAGTGAGACCCTCCGCAACTTTGTGAGACCCAGTTTCAAAAATAAAGTATAAAAAAATAGGGCCGGGGGTGTAGCGTGGAGGTAGAACGCCCCTGGGTTCAATCCCCGGTACCGCAAAAAAAAAAATGGTGAAATGAAACAGCATTTATTTTATAAGCATTGCTTATATCCCTAATGTCCACATTTCAGTGCATATCATAAAACTGTGTGCTTGCTTGTGTGTATGTCTATGTCTGCAAAGACTTTAAGACAAGAAATTAAAGAGGACATTTTTTTATTGTTACAGAATGTCATACCCAGGCTATCCCCCCACAGGCTACCCACCTTTCCCTGGATATCCTGTAAGTATTGCCACTTAAAAAACTAACACACATCCTTGAAACAGGTGTTATATAGGAGTAGCCTGGGACAGATCTTACAGATGTGCTGGAGCAGGGTCATAAACTCAAATGCCTGGAGGTACCAAGTAGAAAAAGTGAATGAAGGCAGACGTGGTGGAGAAACTAGAGTACTTAACACCTATGGGAAGCAGACGGATGCTCAGCTCTAGCCTGATATGGCCATGCAGGGAGACAAACCAGCACTGCAAGGTATTTCAGCACTTCAAGTAAAGCCAGAAACTTGTATTTTGTGAGCAATTACCCACATTTTAAAAATTTGAAAAATTTGAAAAATGTTAACTGATGTATGAGCTGATAAAAACATATATGATAAATCCATCCCCTGAATCACTGTTTTTTTAACCTTTGTGTTAGAAGGTTTAAAGTAAGAAGGCCTTGAGCAGGATATCATGGTGCACTCCTATAATCTCAGTACCTGGGAGGCTGAGACAGGAATATAGCAGGTTCAAGGCCAGCCTCAGCAACTTAGTGATACTCTGTTTCACAATAAAAAATAGAAAGGGCTGAGAGTGTAGCTTGGAGGTAGAATGCCCCCGGGTTCAATCCTTATTACCAAAAAAAAAAAAGATGGGCTTGGCTCAGAGATGAATTTCAGTGGATCAGCTGGGTACCTAATCCATAGCGGAGGCATAAGTAAAAATTGCACATTTCAGTTTTATACTCATAAATATATAGAGCTGTTGTAGAGCCCTGGGAGACTATAAAGAGGGCCCGATAGCCCTATATGAGGGCCCTATAGCACTATACGTGTGGTTGATAATATGTGCATCTTTAGGCAAAATTTATATGTAGCTCTCTTGAATTTATCGTAGGAGAGATACAAATTATAAATATGTCCCCAAGTCCATATTTACTGAACTGGGCTCTAGCAACCATTTCAGTCAACCAGGCTAATTGCTAAAATTGACAACCTCCACATCTCCATGGCTTAACACAATAAAAACTCATTTATTGTGTGCTTATTTTCTTGGAAGTCAGCAGTAGGATAAGGGTGGGAGGAGGCCTTGTTTTGTGCAATGCTTCAGGTTCCTGAGCTCCTTCCTGGTTTTGATTCGGCCTCCTCTAGCCCCTTAGAGTCCTCCACCGGATCTTATGTACCTGGGTGACAGTTGAAGGGGAGAGAGAGAGTATTGAGGATTGGGCAGAGGTTGTTAGGGGCCAAGCTGGAAGTGGTGTACATTGCTTCTGTCTGCATTCATTCACCAATATTCAATCGTGTGGTCCTATCAAATTACAAGAGAGTCTGGGAAATGTAGTCTAGCTTTGTGTCTGGGGAGAAAGAGTTTTTGTTTATAGAGGCAGGGTCTATGTTGCCCAGGCTGGCCTTGAACTCCTGGGCTCAAGTGAGTTTTTTTTTTTTTTTTGGCACTGGGGATTGAACCCAGAGTTACTCTACCTCCGAGCTACACCCCCAGCCTGTTTTTTATTCTTTATTTTAAAACAGGGTCTCACTAAGTTGCGGACGACCTCACTAAGTAGCTGAGGCTGGACGCGAACCCATATCCTCCTGTCTCAGCCTCCCAAGTACTGGGATTACAAGCATGTGCCACCACGCCCAGCTCAAGCGATCTTGCCTCAGCCTCCCATGTAGCTGGGCCTACAGGTGTGTGCCACAGCACCTGGCTAGAAAGAGTTTATTGAACACAATAATCTCTGTCACTTTTAGATGTTGTCTGGTCTGAACTAAGGACTAAAATCTTATACCCTGTGTGTGATTTGAGTCACTTTTTTCTTTTAATCTTTTTTTAATCTTTTAATCTTATTCAGTAGGTTCAGGTGTGTTGCAAGAGTCATGAATTCCTCTCTTTAGGGTAGAGAGAAGGATCTTTATTGTATTTCCAGATGCTAGGAAAATGAAGAAATTCATGAGCTTTGTTAGTTTCTGAAGCCTCAAGGTTTGGTAAGAACCTAGTTCTGTTTTTTTTTTTTTTTTTTTTGCGGTACCGGGGATTGAACCCAGGGGCGCTCTACCTCTGCCCTACACCCCCGGCCCTATTTTTTATACTTTATTTTGAAACCGGGTCTCACGAAATTGCCGAGGGCCTCACTAAGGGGAGAGAGAGAGAGAGAGAGAGAGAGAGAGTGAGTGTGAGAGAGAGTGAGAGAGCTGAGGCTGGCCGCGAACCCGGATCCTCTGGTCTCTGCCTCCCAAAGTACTGGGATTACAAGCGTGTGCCACCACGCCCGGCGCTGGTTAGAACCTAGTTCTGACTTGCTAGTAGAGAAATGAACTCCTCCTTCCTGACTCAAGTAGAATTAAATTTAACTGAGTTCTGATAAACAAGTTTCCTGACAAACTAGTATAGTACTGATAAACTAGTACAAGATGATAGAGCTTCTAATGAGATTTTTGAAAAGTAAAAAAACAAGCTAAGAGCTGGGCGTGGTGGCACACGCTTGTAATCCTAGTACTTGGGAGGCTGAGACTGGAGGATCCCGGTTCACGGCCAGCCTCAGCTACTTAGTGAGGCCCTCTGCAACTTCGTGAAACCTGGTTTCAAAATAAAGTATAAAAAGTGCCGGGCGTGGTGGCGCACGCTTGTAATCCCAGTACTTGGGAGGCGGAGACCGGAGGATCCGAGTTCGCAGCCAGCCTCAGCTACTTAGTGAGGCCCTCTGCGACTTAGTGAGACCCGGTTTCAAAATAAAGTATAAAAAAATAGGATCTATTCCCAGTTTTCTGAGGAATCTCACACTGATCTCCACAGTGGTTGAACTAGTTTGCAATCCCACCAACAGTGTAGAAGAGTCCCAATTTCGCCACATCCCCGCCAACATTTGTTGTTAGACTTCTTAATGCTTGCCATTCTAATTGGGGTCAGATGAAATCTTAGAGTAGTTTTGATTTGCATCTCCCTAATTGCTAATGATATTGAACATTTTTTCATGTATCTATTGGCCATTTGTATCTCTTCTTTCGTGAACTGTCTATTCATTTCAGTTGCCCACTTCTTGATCGGATTGTTTGTTTTTTTAGTGTAAAGTCTTTTAAGTTCTTTGTATATCCTAGATATTAGACCTCTGTCAGAGGGATAGCTTGCAAAGATCTTTTCCATATGATCCGGCTGTTCCACTACTGGGTATCATACCAAAGGGATCGAAACTAGAAAACAACAGTAATATATGCATACCCATGTTCATAGCAGCACAATTCACAGTGGCCAAATTATGGAACCAACCTAGATGTCCGTCAACAGATGAACGGATTACAAAATTATGGGAAATACACACAATGGAATTCTACTCAGCAATAAAGAAGGACAAAATAACAGCATTTGCAAGAAAATGGAAAGATCTGGAGAGCATTATGTTAAGTGAGATTAGCCAATCACAAAAAATGAAGGGTCATATGTTTTCATTAATATGCGCAATTTAGGGAGTAGTGGGGACACAAAAGGGACTCCAATGACAACGGAGAACCCTCAGTGGTGCAAGGGAAGGGGTACAAGGGAAGGGGAAGGGTAAGAAAGTAGTGAATCCATGGAATTACTGTCATAAACAATGTGTATGTATGAGATTATACCAACATCATTCTCAGTGCTACATGTGGGGGGGAGGCGGGGGGGAGGGACACCAAGAGCTGTGTGCATGTATGTTAACACCAAACTGATACTCATTGTGATGTGAGACTACAATGCACCAATAAAAACATTAAAAAAAATAGGGCTGGGGGTGTAGCTCAGAAGTAGAATGCCCCTGGGTTCAATCCCTGGTACCACACACAAAAAAACCCAAAACAAAATAAAGCATAAAAAATAGGGCTGGGGGGTGTAGCTTGGAGGTAAAACGCCCCTGGGTTCAATTCCCAGTACCGGAAAAAAAAAAAAAGCTAAGAGACTTTGATAGTAACCTTTGTTTCTTTTTTTAGATGGGTCATATTTCTCTATGATCATGTTCATTTGAACATTTTTCTGATTTTCTAGCCTGCAGGTCAGGAGTCATCTTTCCCCCCTCCAGGTCAGTATCCTTATCCTAGTGGCTTTCCTCCAATGGGAGGAGGTGCCTACCCACCAGGGCCAAGCGGTGGCTACCCAGGAGCTGGAGGCTACCCTGCACCCGGAGGTTATCCAGCCCCTGGAGGCTATCCTGGTGCCCTACAGCCAGGGGGAGCGCCCACCTATCCTGGAGGTGAGTTACGGGTTGTGGAATTGGTGGTACTGAAGTACTTTTTCTTTCTCTCCCTTATCCCCTCATTCTTGCTTGTGTAGTAAGAGGTCAGAGGCACTGTTAGCTAACGATGAACAGGTAAGTAGCTAGCCAGCAAGATAGAGGGATAAAGGGGCTGGGCGTGGTGGCGCACGCTTGTAATCCCAGTACTTTGGGAGGTGGAGACCGGAGGATCCGGGTTCGCGGCCAGCCTCAGCTCTCTCGCTGTCTCTCCCTGTCTGTCTGTCTGTCTGTCTGTCTGTCTCTCTCTCTCTCCTTAGTGAGGCCCTCCGCAACTTCATGAGACCTGGTTTCAAA
>PVJS01060687.1:0-11184 GCA_004027185.1 Glis glis | reverse complement strand
CTTTCTTTCTCTCCTTTCTTTCTTTCTCTCCTTTCCTTCCTTCTTTCTTTCTTTCCTTCCTTCCTTCCTTCCTTCCTTCCTTCCTTCCTTCCTTCCTTCCTGTGTGGTGCTGGGGATTGAACCCAGGAGAGTTCTTTCTCTAAGCTACTCCCCCTGACCTATTTTATTTTTTACTTTGAAATTTCTCACTAAGTTGCTGAGGGCCTCACTAAATTAGTGAGGCTGGCCTCCAATCTGCGGTCCTCCTGTCAACCTCCCAAGTACTGGTATTACAGGTGTATACTACCACACCCAGCTGTTTGTTTTTTTTTTTCTTGTGGAAAAAAAAATCTAAAATATTTTTACTTAGCTCCTGTAAGAATGGTAAAATTTTACTTTTTGACTTAAACTGAATTTAAATAGATGCACTCCTCAAAAATTCTGTTTTTTAAATTAGCATGTCTATTGGCTTATCTTCATGAATATTTTTTCTGACATAATAATGAAATAAATGCTATCAGTTTGAGCAAGGTCTCCTTCATAAATGTCCAGGAGGTTTCTCATTTATCATATCCATATGGTGAAGTTCTTGGAGATTAATCCATCATCCCCACATTGATAATAAATATAGCTGCAATATAAATATTAAGCACAGGGACCAGAGTCCTTTTCATCCCTATCCTTTCACTGCACCTTCCTTTCTCTCAGAGTTGCAATTTCAGGACAAATAAACACCTTGATTTTCACCTTTCCAATGGGTATTAATTTCTGAAGGGAAGAACTAGCATTAGCATTTATTTTAGAATTTATAAAAATGATTACACAGAGAAACACTTGTTTATACTTCACCTCTATTTTCCTTTAGTTTTGGGCTTTTATAAAGGTGTTGGGTTTTTGACTGTTAATTTACCAGTCTTTCCAACATATTAATTTTGAGGAACAAAATAATGTTCAGAAGACAATTGCTTATGTGCAAGCATAAGGGGGTGTTTTATCAAACCCAATTGATAAAAATGATAAAAGGTCTTACAGATAAAGTCACAGTGCTATGTATATTACAGTGTTGAAATCAAAGATTTTATTTTTTAATTAAACAAAGCACAAGAACTAAAATAAGTGTTCACTGATAGGCACATTACCAAGGGGGAGGGGTGGCATGATACAGTGGCTTTCTTCCACAATCTCCACTCTACTTCCCTCTCTCTACACAATTCCCCACTCTGATTCCGACATACTTTTCATGAAGTTGGTCCTCCAGGCAAAAGTGAGACCAGAAACAAATATTGTTGCTCCTTCTCTGACATTCTTTCTGACTCTAGCCTGGAAAACATACCGTTTTTATGGCACAAATTAAAGTATCATGATCCAAAAGAGCTTAGTATAAATCCTTACTCCATAGGCAATTATTTGGTCTCATCTTTGAGAGAAAATTACAGGATCTTAAAAATATTTATTTTAGTAATTGTTTAAAAAGAAAGCAAATATAATTGTCTTGATATATTCATTTGTATATGACTATAAGATTGTGGAGTTTATAAATTGTGGAGATTGTAAATTATATTTAACGTAGTATAAGAAAACAAATCTGCAAAATTATGCTTGCTCATTTAAAAAAATAACTTGCCTTCATGAAAAATATCACCCTTTTATTTATTTGATTTTTTGTAATAATCCTGGGAGAGGTTTAATATTCAAATATTTTAGAACCTTATCCATTTCCATATACACGTGATAGTACTATGTAGCTATAATATTTGCATGAATGAGGATCTGTTCTCGATCATCGCATAAGTTGTTCTACAACGTCATGACATAAAATACTAATAAACATACTGTTATCTCACATGTTCTCTGAGGGTCAGGAATTCAGGAGGGACTTGGCCTAGTGAGTCTGCTTGGGGTCTCTCATGAAGTTAATCTGATGTCAGCTGCTGGGGTCGTGGGCATCTGCAGGGCTAACTGGGCTGGCTGGCAAGTTCGTTTCTGCTTTTGGCAGGGAATGCCAATTTCTCATCACAGACATTTCTTTAGAGAGCTGCTCGTCTTCTCAGTCAGTGAATAGTTTCAAAGATACTTCCCAAACTTGAGTATTCATCAATATCATTTACAGGACTTGTTAAATTATTGATTGACTGATTTCTGGTTCCGAACCTCAGAATTTCCAATTTCCAAAAAATTCCCAAATGATGCTGATTTGCTCGTCTAAAAACCATACTTTGAGAACCGCTATGATAGAGAACATGTTCCTCATTGTTTGTAACACAAGTCCCTCTACCTTGTCCTGGGATTCAGCCCTTTCCCATTATTAAGATTATCTGGACATATATCAAATAGTCTACATACATATAATACCTATAGCTTTCCAAGGTAATAAGTATATGTATTTTGCATAAAGATTGAAACAAACTTTTCTATGAATTAGTATCCTCATAACTCTTACTTTCACAATTCTCCTCTTCCTTCTCTTTCTTCTTCCTACTGGAGGTTAAGCCAAAGGGCATTCTACCTCCAAGCTATACCCCCACCCTATTTATTTTTTCTTGAAACAGGGTCTCATTAAGTTGCTGAGAACCTAACTAAGTTGTTGTGGGTGGCTTTGAATCTGAAATCTTCCTGTTCCAGTCTCCTGAGTACTGGGATTACGGGCATACGCCACCATAACCGGCTCACAAATAATTTTCTTGAAACAATTTTCCAACTGAATGTCCATATTAATTTATTTTTCTTTAATCCCTCAAATAATTCCAGTATAACTATTTCCCTGATCTACTCAAATGAAATACATATTGATAAATTCATCAAACACCTACAGTTTGCTAAATCCATTCCCATATTCACATGATAGTACTATGTAGCTATAAAAAAGAAACATAAATAAAATAATTAATAAATAAAATAAATATTAAATATATAAATATATTAAATATATATATACAAATAAATAAAATATCATATATATATATATATACATATATATATATATATTTATTGAACTGGGTATTGAACCTAGGGGAATTCTACCTCCAAGCTGCACCGCCAGCTTGAAGGTGCTTTTTTCTTTTGAAACAGGGTCTTACAAAATTGCTGAGGGTCTTACTAAGTTGTTGAGACTGGTCTCGAACCAGTGATTGCCCTGTCTCAGCCTCCCAAGTACTGGGACTACAGGCATGTGCCACCATGCCTGGCAAATATGCCTGAATTTTTCTTGACAATTTCCTGTTAAATCATAGTCCTGTGTATTGAGTATGTCATTTATTTGCATATATTGAACTATTTAACATTTTCATGCTTGAAATTTATGATATCTACATGTTTTGGAGATTTACTTTGTATTTATTTATTTATTTATTCATTATCACCTATGGAGAGGAAAATTATTACTTTGACAGTCTACCTAGCATTTTTCACATTATGAAATTATGGATTTAAAGTTATTAGGACTTTATTTTTAGACCTGATATTAAAATGTTTGCCTCTGGACAGAAATTGCCCTTGAGCATGCAATTACTATGACATTACTAGCCTGGGATGAATTTTAGCTTAATTTTCAATTTTTGTGTGCATGTGGGAACCACATTGGTAATATGAATTCAATTAGAAAACCCAATCTGGTTTTGTGGTAAAGAATTCTCAGGGGAGACTTTTTTCTTCATTTTGATAGACTATTGAGACAGGTGCTGTTTATATTTGGTGTGTAGAGATTTTTTACCTTATTGTAGAATATATAATACTGAATACTTGCAACTGATGTAGATAGAGAAATCATGTCCTTAGTGGCCTGCAGAAAAATAAAGGTGCTGATGGAGAAGACACAGAGGCCTCAGGAAACATCTCTTTGGCTCAGATTTGTAGGCATCAACTAACTTAGAGGCATTTTACTATGTAAAATATTAATGTATGACTATTACCACATAGAAGTAAAAGAAATAATGGAACAAACCTGCAGTTTGATTAAAATATCTGTCTCAATCTTCAGGTAAAAAAATGGATCAATATTAGAATAACTACTAATAGAATATCATGATATGTAAGTAAAAGTCAAACATGAATAGTATAGAGTTTATGCTGAAAAAGTTCCTGGACTGACATACAAATGTATGTATCTCTGACTCAAACCCATATTCTTACACTATATTCTACATTAAAGATTGGTGTGTGTTGGGGGCAGGGAGAAATGTTGCAGAATCCCAGTATATAAAATAAAATTTTATTGCGAAAGGATGAGTGCTTTAACACAAAGAATCAAAAACAAATCCATCACTTTTCTATATATAAAAAAAATGTAGCTGTGCCTCTAATCCCAGTACTTGGGAGGCTGAGACAGGAGGATCTCAGGTTCAAGGATAGCCTCGACAACATAGCGAGACTCTCAGCAACCTAGAAATATCCTGTTTCAAATTTAAAAATAAAAAGGGCTGGGAGTGTGACTAGATGTAGAATGTCCCTGGATTAAAAAATACATATATATATATATATATATATATATATAGCTAGTTAGATATACTGAGGGTCATTTATAATAAATACATATACAAATAAAAGAAACAGTTTTTATATGAGAAATATTTTATATTCCTACTGAGAGATAAAGGATTGTTAGATATGACAGAGTTTTGAATGTTGTAATTTTTTAGTCTATTTCTTTTTTTATATTTTATTGGCACATCAGAATGATACATCATAGTGAGGTTCAAAGTAATACAAACGAACAGATACACAGGTCTTGGTATGTTTCCCTTTAGATCCTACCTTACTACCCACCCCTCTCTGTGCATAATGGCGAGATTGATACATTCATGCACAGGCAAAGCATAGTTCTTCTTACCCCCCTCTACCTTCCTCCCTTTATTCCCTGCCACTATTCTACTGGTTTTTAATTCTCATTTAACTGAAGTCCCTTTGGTTTCCTATTTTGTCTCCAGTTTCCACATATGAAAGAAAATATTTGACTCTTGACTTTCTGAGACTGGCTCATCTCACTTAGAATGATATTCTCTAATTCCGCCCATTGTCCTGCAAGTGACATAATTTTATTCTTCTTTATTGCTGAGTAAAATTCCATGGTGTATGTATACCACATTTTCATTATCCATTCATCTGTTAATGGACACCTAGGTTGGTCCCTTTATTTGGCCATTGTTAATTGTGCTGCTATAAACATGAATATGCATCACTGTAGTATTCTAACTTCATTTCTTTCAGAAAGACACCAAGAAGTGGAATAGCTGGGTCATATATTTCATTCCTAGTCTCTTGAGGAACCTCCCTACTAATCTCCATTGTAGTTATACCACTTTTCAGTCTTACCAACAGTGATAAGATTTCCTATTTCCCCACATCCTTGCCAGCATTTATTATTGTTTGTAGTCTTGATGGTTGTCATTTTAACTGGAGTTATATGGAATCTCAGGGTAGTTTTGGTTTGCATTTTCCTGATTGCTAAAGATGTTGAACATTTTTTCATATATTCATTGGCCATTTGTATTTCTTCCTTTGACAAGTGTCTATTCAGTTAGTTTATTTCAACAAACATGTTACCACACATTAACATATATTTCTGCTATTTCTATATAAGTCAGGGTAGAATCAGGCAGAAGTATTTCAAGCACTTTCGTCTCCTGTGCAAATCGTCTTGTGTTTTGGATTCCTTTTTTTTAAATACTCAGGGCTTCAGTTAAATGAGATAACTGGTCTTACCTCTCCTCCCTCTTTCCAATCTCCCACCAATATACCTCCTTGATCAAACCCTTGGGATAGAAGACTTGAATATGCAACCTGCTAAGCTTCATATGAAGATAATACAGAATTACCAAATTCAGTGCACTGAATTTCTAATATAATTAACTTCTTAACATTAGTAAGATATATTTTTCATGTTTAGTCAACCAATATTGAAATATTATTTCTACTATTTACTAAAGTGCACCTTTTATTCAAACTTTCCTAGCTTTTACTTAATGGCTCTATTGTTTCATCCAAATACCCTTGGCCACCATAGTATACTTAGTAGTCATGTCTGTTTAAACTCTTCTGTGTTGTGACAGTTTCTCGTTTTCCTTTTCTTTTTTCAATGAACTTAACAGGTTTGAGGTTACGTATTTTGTAAAATGAACTTAACAGGTTTGAGGTCAGGTATTTTGTAAACTGTCCATCAAATGAGTCTTATCTAATGTTTTTCTTATGATTAGACTGGAAGAGTGTGCTTTGGGGAGGAAGATCACACAGGTATAGTGAAAGTCTTATCACCAAGAATCAAGAGTACATCCTATTGATATGACTTATCACTTTTGATCATGGTTCCTGCTGTGGTTCGTAGGCAAAAAATTTATCTAGAATTAGTTTACATAGGATATTTTCTATTCTCTCCCACTTATCTGTGCACTCAATCATTTATTTATCTCAGTATGGATTCCTGAATATTTATTTTACACTTTTGAGTTATAAAATTTGTGACAATTTTAATTTCATAATAGTTATATTGAGTAGCTTTGAGGTGAACCTATGCATATAACTGATTTTTTTTTTAGTAAATGACTTGGATCTAAAGATAAAAAACTTTTTGAAGGTTTCTGATACAATTTGCCATACTACCTGCCCTAAATGTCAAAAATGTCCACTGTAGTTTTATAAGTGTCTCCTTATAAGTTTATAAAGGGCAGTGAAATTATATTCTCTTTCTATAGCCCCCAGTAGACATTACCTTAGGATTTTACATATCTTAGGGAGACTGTTCCTGAAATACTGTTCATCTATGCATTGTGCATTTCAATTTTATCTTTGACAAGACCTCTATATATCTACACCGGTTTCAGGAATGGCTTTTGGGCCTTAATGATTGGTGTTACACTGGATGAAAATGATTCCCTCCAGGTTGACTTCCCCCCTTGTTCTACTTATTCGCTTGCTTGCTAATGATGTGTGAGTTTGATGGAGCCACTGATGGTCAGTTTCATCGAGTTTAGACTTCTATTTGTGCTCACTAAGAGTTTTGGTCATATTGCATCTCATTGTCACATCCACAGTCTACAAAAGTTACTGTTCATATGTTGCAGGTGAGAAATCAAGTTCCAGAGGTTAAGTTGCCCAGGATAATGTAATTATTGCAGTATTAATATTAATGTTGTATCAATACTTTATGCCATCAATCGTGTTTAATCTTTCCACAACTCTGTAAAGTGTTATCCTCATTTTGTAGACATCAAAACAGGAGTTTAAAGATATTGAGAAACTTGCCTGAGGTATGCAAAGCTAAAAAGTAGTAAGCTGTTTCCTAAATCTATCATTTTTCTTCAAATCCATGTGGATTCATGCGGTGTGGATAATAGTCACAGATAAATGTGGATGGATTTGCATATATAATTCATGATTTTTTGTGTTTGGCTGCTACACTGAGGAAGAGATATAGCAGGAAGCAAAGAGGAGAATCATAAAATCAATGAATAAGCTAGAGTTCAATATAAGGAGAAATTATAAATTCTGTGTCACCATGCTCCTAGCATTATTTTAATTCTAAGTTCATTCTTTCTTCTTAATCCTATTAAGCATGGAATTTGTCACCCCATGAATGTAAGTTTAGAAATGCTGGTCTACACTGTGTTATCTGTGAGTTAGAACCTTGCCCATTCCCTAGGCTTTTCCCAAAAAGTTTAGTAAAGTCTGTAGTTTTGTCACATAATGGCATACAATCCCTTATCCCTAGGCTAAAGACAGGTGTTTTTCTTTATTCTTTTTTTTGTGGTACTAAGGATTGAACCCAGGGGCATTCTACCTCTGAGCTACATCCTCAGCCCTATTTTATTTTTTATTTTGAAACAGGGTCTCCCTAGGTTGATGAGAGTCTCCACTACTTGCTGAGGCTGTCCTCTAACCTGCGATCCTCCTGTCTCAGCCTCCCAAGTACTGGGATTACAGGCATGGACCACCACACCCAGGTTCTTTTTATTTAAAAAAAATAGTGTGGAGCCAGACGAGTTTTTAATTCTCATTATCTGTGTGCATTTGGCCAAAATATTTAATCTCACCATGCCCTGTTTTCTTATTAAGAATGTCACGTAATTAAGGACATTAGAATGAATTCATTATTACTCTATTCAGCTAATTAAAGCACACAGGAAACAAATAAAAGAGAAATGAAAATACAGATGCTTTTCAACTACTGATGTGGTTTTGCCCTGATAATACCATCCTAAGTTGAAAATATCATAAGCTGAAAATACATTTAATGTTCCTAACCAACCCAGCATCATAGCTTAGCAACACAGCACTCTGTGGAGTTATTGGTTGTTTACCCTGGTGATTATGTGGCTGACTGGAGCTGTGTCTTGCTGCCACTGCCCAGCATCACCAGAGACTGTTAAACCACATATTGCTAGTCTGAGTAAAAATCAAAATTTAAAATTCAGAGTATGGCCAGGCGTGGTGGCGCACGCTTGTAATACCAGTACTTGGGAGGCTGAGGCTGGAGGATCCGGGTTCACGGCCAGCCTCAGCTACTTAGTGGGGCCCTCTGCAACTTAGTGAGACCCTGTTTCAAAATAAAGAATAAAAAATAGGGCTCAGGGTGGAGCGCGGAGGTAGCATGCCCTCGTGTTCAATCCCCAGTACCCCCAAAAAATAAATAAAAATAAGATAAAATAAAATTCAGAGTATGGTTTTTACTGAATGCATGTCAATTTCCCACATTAAAATATCAAGCTGGGCATGGTGGCACATGCCTGTAATGCCAGTACTTGGGAAGCTGAGATAGGAGGATTACAGGTTTGAAGCCAGCCTCAGCAACTTAGCAAGACGCTAAGCATTTTAGGGAGATCCTGTTTCCAAAAATAAAATTGGGCTGGGGGTGTAGCTCAGAGGTAGAATGCCCTGGATGCCCTGGGTTTCAATCCTCTATACCACACACAAAAATAAAATAAAATGAAATATGAAAAAATTGTAAGTCAAATTATCATAAGAACTATCTGCAGAATAATTTCAAAGAAAATGTCCTAAATACATACCACAGATTACAAGTGACACCTGCACATTCCTGTAATGATTTCTTCAATGTGATGACAAAGCTTACTGAGAAATAGCAATCATTTATTTCTCAGACCTCCAATAGAAGATGGGTGTGGATAATAGTAGGTATCTCCATCCAGAAATGTCGCTTCAGTAATACTGTCACCAGAGCAAGGACTTTCAATACTCAACAGAATGTGCAAAAAAAGCAGAATATTCTTAAGCAATCCGATGGCAGGGTTGGGAGAGCTGCGATTGAATCGATGACACCCACATTTCCCAAGCCCTTTAACGCTATGAAGCTGCTGTAGAAGTGGGGTTGAGGGCAGTTTATCAGTCAACTCCCTTCAGTATGAGAGAAATTTCTCTTTTTGGGCCAGGGCTTCATTAACTTTGAAGAAGCAATGTCGCCATTGGATCTAGGTTTCCTCCAAGCTGCTTCCATTAACTTTGAATCCAGAAACTCTGGTCATTACCCCCCATGTTCGCTGATGATGGTCCAACACTGCATTCCTAGTTCCCTTATCAAATGCTTTTGTTGTCCACACTGATACATATTTCCCAGTTTTCTACGGATGTGACTTGGGAACATTTTGCAATACTTTGTATGCGTAACAACTCTTCTCAGACTTTGCATTTATACTCCTTGGAATCTCCTAGATTTGAATCTCACTACAGGTTTTGAAACAATGGAAGTTTGGATTTGGATAGTAAGAAAATTCAATTTGTCTGTGCAACAAATTCTGGAAAGGTTATTACCAAGACCTTTGGTTCAGGAGAAGCAATCCTTCTCAGACGGGAATAAAAGGGGCTTTTTTTTCCTCCATGGTTTTTGGAAATATATAATCCCAATATCAATTCTTAATTTCATGAGTTTCATTCATTCCTGATCTTAACATAAGAGACCTAGGGAAGCTGTGAGTTCAATTTACTTTGTAATTCAGATACTTGTTGGATCAACCTTTGATATAATGTCCTGAAATATTTGCCTTACAGCAAGGTAGCAGAGCTGTCATAGAACGTGTCTATTATCTCAGCCTAGAACTGAGATGTTAAAGACCTGAGTTTGTCATTTTGTACTCTAAGACTTGCAGCACATTTAGAAGCAGGGTTCTACCCCCACAAACCTGTGCACTTTCTGTCTACCATAGCTTTCTATTGTCAGAGATACTGAGCATCCTCCAACTTCATGTCCTATAAGGCATTTCACTCCCAGGAACTTCAGTTAACATGCTAAGAAGTGTTTACTGATGATGATGTCTGAGTGGAAGGCTCTTAAATCGTTCTTAAACTTTTTGTAGTTTTAGAATAAGAGAAAATGGCTTTCCTTTAAAATGAAATTTTCAAAGACTTAACAGAGTATGCATTTAAACTAACTCCTATCTAGCAAGAATAATTGCAGACTTATCTCAGATCACCCAATAAATATCATCTACCCACAACAGCAGGTGACACAACCTATTCAAGTGATTATGTTTTTATTTTCTGTGTCATCACACTGGAGATATTCCCTACAAGAGAAGGGACTGGATTTGTCTTGTTCACTACCATCTTTCTATTTTATATATGTGGAATAAATGGATAAGTCTATATAATTTATCCAACAAAGCAGAGCTGCTATTTTGTTGATTCTCCAACTGTTTCTTTGACACTGTTTCAAGTCACTTAATTTTCCTTGGTTGTACCCCTCATCTGTGAAATGGGAATTTTAATATGAAAAATGTAATGATAAAACTCTGTGTGAAAATAAAGCAATACGTGTGTTGTTCATTGCATCCTCACTCATAATTGGTTTGTTCAATCTAAGCCTGAAGTTTGCTCTTTGGGTCATATTATACCCATTCCAATCTGGTCCAATTTTCTACTGGCCCAGTTCTGTAACATCATTTGTTTGTGACCCATTTTTCCCAGTTATTTTCAGGATGCCATCTGCTCTACTGTGACCTCTTTAAAAGTTTCAAGCACGTGTAACTCAGCAGTTGAGAACCATGTACACATCTCTCATAATTTTTCATTTTCTATCTATCTACTATAAGTCATAACATTTTAAGATGGATATATATATATATATCCATCTTAATATATATATATATGTATATATATATATATATATATATATATATTTCTATGAGAAGAAGGTTTCATGGGTAAGTGTTTAATAAGTAAAAGAGTGGAAGAGCTGTAATTTAAACTCACACAGTTTTCCTC
>PVJS01060686.1:0-11184 GCA_004027185.1 Glis glis | reverse complement strand
AGAGAGAGAGAGAGAGAGAGAGAGAGAGAGAGAGACAATGAGAGACAGAGAGAGAGAGAGATTGAGCTGAGGCTGGCCATGAACCCAGATCCTCCGGTCTCTGCCTCCCAAAGTACTGGGATTACAAGCGTGCACCACCACACCCGTCTTCTTCTTCCCTTCTAAGTCCCATTCTATCTAGCTCCCACAGATTAGGGGGGACATCTGACTTTTTACTCTTAGTGACTTACTAATATCACTTAGCATGATGTTCTCTAGTTCTATCCATTTCCCTGCAAATGATGTGATTTTGCTTTTCTTTGTGGCTGCATAACTTTCCATTGTGTACATATCCCATAGTTTTGTGATCCATTCATCTGTTGATGGACACCTTGGCTGGTTCCAAAGTTCGGCAATTGTGAATTGTGCAGCTATAAACATAGATACACATGCATTAGTCTGGTAGTTGGGTTTTAGTTCTTTGGAGTTGATGCCTAGAAGTGGTATTTCTGGGTCATACAGTAGGTTTATTCCCATTCTTCTGAGGCTCCTCCACATTGTTTTCCAAAGCA
Organism: Glis glis; assembly: GCA_004027185.1. NCBI lineage: Eukaryota > Metazoa > Chordata > Mammalia > Rodentia > Gliridae > Glis > Glis glis. The sequence continues at coordinate 10,633 of PVJS01060686.1, read as the reverse complement.
GTTGCATTAATTTGCAATTCCACCAACAGTGTAGTAGAGTTCCTACTTCTCCACATCCTCGCCAGCATTTGTTGTTGTTTGTGTTTTTAATGATTGCCATTCTAACTGGGGTTAGGTGAAATCTCAAGGTAGTTTTGATTTGCATCTCTCTGATTGCTAATGATGTTGAACATTTTTTCATATATTTATTGGCCATTTGTATTTCTTCTTCTGTGAAGTGTCTATTTAGTTCACTTGCCCATTTTTTAATTGGGTTATTTGTTTTTTTAGTGGTGAGTTTTTTAAGTTCTCTGTATATTCTAGATATGAGTCCTCTATCAAAGGAGTAGCTGGCAAAAATCTTCTCCCATTCTGTCGACTCTCTGTTGAGGTTCTTGATTCTTTCTTTTGCTGAACAAAAACTCTTTAGTTTAATGCAATCCCACGTATTAATCCTCATTTTAGTTTCCTGTGCCTTTGGGGTCTTTACCTGTGCCTATGTGTTGAAGTGTTGGGCCTATACTCTCTTTGAGTAGCTACAAAGTCTCTGGTCTGATTTCTAGGTCTTTGATCCATCTGGAGTTGACTCTAGTGCAGGGTGAGAAAGTGGGGTTTATTTCTATTTTTCTGCATATGGTTAGCCAGTTTTGCCAGCACCATTTGTTGAAGAGGCTATCCTTTTTCCAGTGGGTGTTTTTAGCCCCTTTGTTAAAAATCAATTGGCTGTAGGTGTGTGGGTTTGTTTTGGAGTCTTCTATTCTGCTCCATAGGTCTATGTGTCTGCTTTTGTGCCAAACCATGCTGTTTTTATTACTATGGCTTTGTAGTATAGTTTGAAGTCAGGTATTGTGATGCCTCCTGCATGGTTCTTGTTGCTGAGAACTACTTTGGCTATTCTGAGTTTTTTGTTGTTCCAAATGAATTTAAGGACAGATTTTTCTATGTCAGTGAAGAATGATTTTGGTAATTTAAAGGGTATTGCATTGAATCTGTAGAGCACTTTTGGGAGAATGGCCATTTTGATGATATTTATTCTGCCTACCCAAGAGCATGGGAGATCTTTCCATCTTCTAAGATATTCTTCAATTTTTTTTTGTCAAATGCTTTTTCAGCATCTATTGAAAAGATCATGTGATTTTTGTCTTTAGTTCTGTTTATGTGGTGGATTACATGGATTGTTTTTCGTATGTTGAAAGAGCCTTGCATCACTGGGATGAACCCGACTTGTTCATGATGTATGATTTTCATGATGTGGTTTTGAATGCGTGTTGCTGGGATTTTGTTTATAAGTTTTGTATCTAAGTTCATCAATGATATAGGTGTGTAGTTTTCTTTTCTTGAGCTGTCTTTGTTTGGTTTTGGTATTAGTATGATGTTGGCTTCATAGAATGTGTTTGGGAGAGTCCCATTTCTTTCTATTTCACGGAATAGACTGAGGAGTATTGGGATTAGATCTTCTACAAAGGCTTTATAAAATTCACCTGGGAAACCATCTGGACCTGGGCTTTTCTTTGATGGTAGGCTCTTTTTTGCTGCTTCAATCTTGTTAATTGCTATTGGTCAATTTAAATTTTCTGTCTTCTTGATTCAATTTAGGAAAGTCGTACATGTCTAGAAACTTGTCAATATCTTCTTGGTTTTCCATTTTGTTGGAGTATAGTTTTTCAAAATGGTTTCTGATTATACTCTGGATTTCTGTGCTGTCGGTGGTAATATCCCCCTTTTCATCTCTTATTTTAGTAATTTGGATTGATTCTCTCTTTCTTTTGGTTAGGTTGGCTAGTCTTTTGTCTATCTTGTTTATTTTTTAAGGAACCAGCTTTTGATTTTGTTGATTTTTTGTATTGTTTTTATTCTCTACTTCGTTGATTTCTGTTTTGGTTTTAATAATTTCCTATTTCCTGTCTTCTACTAGCTTTGGGTTTAGACTGTTCCTGTTTTTCAAGGGCTTTGAGGTGTGTCATTATTTATTTGGTGATTTTCTGTTCTTCTTATGTGGGCACTCAGTGCTATGAATTTTCTTCTTAATACTGCCTTCAGGGTGTCCCAGAGATTTTGATATGTTGTGTCTCTGTTTTCATTTGTTTCTAGGAATTTCTTAATTTCTCGCCTTATTTCTTCTCTGACCCATTCCTCATTCAGTAGTGTGGTATTCAGTCTCCACGTGTTTATGAGCTTTCTCTGTGTCTTCTTATAGTTGATTTCTAGTTTCATTCCATTATGGTCTGAAAACATGCAGGGATTAAGGCACATTTTTTGAACTTGCTAGTACTCACTTTGTGGCCTAGAATATGGTCTATTTTAGAGAAAGTTCCATGAGCAGCTGAAAAACTGTGAATTCAGCTGTAGTTGGGTGGAATATTCTGTATGTGTCTACTAGGTCCATTTGGTTTATGGTGTTCCTTAGATCTGAGGCATCTTTACTGACCTTTTGTCTTGAAGATCGATCTAGTGGTGTGAGAGGTGTGTTGAAGTCTCCCAGTATTATTGTATTGGGATCTATGTGTGATTTAATGTCACAAAGGGTTTCTCTTATGAAAGTGGCTGCACCTATGTTTGGGGCATAAATGTTGGCTATTGTTATATCCTCTGGCTGGATTGTTCCTTTTACCAGTAAGAAATGACCTTCTTTGTCTCTTCTGATAAGTTTAGGTTTGAAGTCTAATTTATCTGATATCATAATTGCTACTATTGCTTGTTTTCAAGTTCCATTAGCGTGGATTACCTTGCTCCACCCCTTCACCTTTAGTTTGTGCACATCTTTACTTGTAAGGTGTGTTTCTTGCAGGCAGCATATAGATGGATTGTGATTTTTAATCCACTTTGCCACCTTCTGTCTTTTGATTGGGGAGTCGAGGCCATTTATATTCAGCATGATTATTGAGAGATGGGTTTTCATTCCTAAAATTTTGAGATTTAATTTCTGTTTGAGGTAGTGTTTGTTCTTTGCCTAGTTGTTCGTCTGATGGAAATCAATGTTTCTCTGGTTCTGGCATTTCCTTATTTTTTCTTCTTTGTAATTAATCTCTTTGAGCATTTTCCCTAGTGCTGGTTTGAAAGACATAAAGTCTTTCAGCTTCTGTTTGTCATGGAAGGTTTTTATTTCTCCATCAAATTTGATAGATATCTTTACTGGGTAGACAAATCTTGGCTGGAGGTTGTTTTCTTTCAGAGTTTGGAATATGTCACTGCAGGCCTTCCTGGCTTTCATGACTTGATTTGAAAGGTTGGGAGTGATTCTTATTGGTTTGCCTCTGAGTGTTACTTGCTCTTTGGCTTTCGCTGCCCTTAAGATTCTCTCCTTGGCCTCTACATTGGTGAATTTGATTATTATGTGGTGTGGTGAGCCTCTTCTCTGATCCTGTCTATAGGGGATTCTATATGTTTCCTGTACCTGTGTATCGACCTCTCTTTCTATGTTTGGAAAATTTTCCAATATTACTTCTCTGAATAGATTATTGATTCCTTTAGTTTCAGGTTCTGATCCCTCTTCTATGCCTATTATTCTTGTTTGCTCTTTTAAGACTGGCTGAGATCTCTTCAATGTCCAATTCATGCTGTCGAATTGTTTTTTCTAATTTATATACTATGTGTTCATTTTTGGAGAGGTCATGATCTAAGAGTGAGATTCTGTTTTCCATGTGATCTAGTCTATTATTGATGGTCTGTATTGATGCCTTCATTTCAATTCTTGCGTCCTTCACTTCCTTCAGAGCTTTTTTTGATTCCTGCTTATTTGCTCCTTCATTCTTTCAGGCTCTCTCTGAATTCTTTTCAGAAATCCTATATCATTTCCTCTATTGAAGTTCTGAATTGTACTTCTGGCAATCTTTGCACTTCTGAGTTGGTGGGTTCTGTTGTTGTGGGATTATGGGGGCTCATTGTTTCTTTGCTATTCTTCCTTTTCATGGTTTCAGGTTTCTTATGTTTATACCTTTGTTGCTTTTGGTAGCTCTTCCTCTCTTACTCTGTAGGTATCCTATGTCAAATCCCTCTCCCTTTATATTTTCTTATCCTGGGGGTAGATAGTTGCTACTAGGTAAACCTTAAAGTGAGTGGCCTTTTCTGAGTGGTTATTCTCACTTGCTCAGTATAATGTCCATTTGCAGGCCCAGTTCTTGGTCTCCTTCAGTGATTGGGAACCTTGCCTGGTTCTTCTCACTACCTGTGCGTGGGACCAGTGCCACTCTTGCCCCTCTCTCTGCAAGCGTGCATCTCCGTGGTCTCCACTTGGGCTGTCCCTATGTCTCTCTCTGTCTACACCTATGGTAGGAGTCACCAGCAGGGGGCCCCGGGCTTGTGTCTCTCTTTGCCTGCAGAAGCAGTGGTTGTTGCTTTGCCCCGATTCTGTGTAAACACGGAACTCCACGTTTTCCACTGGGAGGGCTGGTTTGGTCCAATTTTCCCCAGGTACCACAGCTGTATGTCCTGTGGCTATCCCCAGGGACTCTCTAAGGGTGCTGCGACTCCCACGTTGCAAGTCTGTCCCACTCAAATGTCACCAGGGATTGTCTGCTTATCCACGTGTCTACCACATCCCACAGCAGACCCCACTCCGCCTCCGCTGGGGCAATCTACACTGCCTCAGACCCTGTGAGTCCCTGTGGCCATGCTGGGTGGTCTCCCCCTGGGGCTGCTCTTAATCTCTGGGGTGGGGGGTCGACTCAGCCGCTGCCGCAGGTTCTGGTCAGGCCTCTGGGTCCTGTGGACTCTGTCAAGTATGGATCGGACTGCTTATCGCTTTTGTCACTGATGCTCTGCAGTGCTGGTTTTAGAAGATCTCCCTGGCTTTGTTGGTGGCCTGCAGAAGCCACAACACCAGTAGCCGTCGGCGCGGTTTGACCAAGATGATGCCGCTGCTGCTTCTGCCAATGCAGCAGTTCAGGTCTGTGTCGCGCGTGGAGCGAGTCGCTGCTCGCCTTCACTGCTGCTATTCTGCAGCTGCTGTGTTCACAACAGGTCACTGGCATCTCCACTGGACCTGTGCAGGAGCCACAATACTGGTAGCCGCTGGTAAGGTACTGCCAAGATGGCACTGCTGCAACCGCTGTAGCCACCGTTTGGTGTCTTGAGTGTGGAGTGAGCAGATGCTTGCTTTTGTCTCTGCTGATCTGCAGCTGCTGAACTTCCAACAGGTCTCTGGCTTCTCTGTGTTGAACAATGCACGAGAAACAGAAATTCCAAGACCACCATCTCAGTTAAGGTGAGGCTTTAATACCGTGGGGCTGCCATCTACCAGAACAGGCTAGAACCGCAGCCCTGCAGTATTAAAGCCTCACCTTAATTGAGATGGTGGTCTTGGAATTTCTGTTTCTCACACATTGTTCAACATTTTGGAGGCCCCAGCACTTACAGAGACCCCACTCGGGCCTTGGACAGTGACCCGGCTCCCTGTTTTATAGGCCAACGCATGGCGGAGGCTTCTGGTTCTGGTGAGTCGACTCTGGTGGAGGTCGGGGTTGGTTGGATGCAACCGGGTAACCCCGTCTCCGGAGGTTTGGGGAGAGGTCCCCTCATCTCCTGGCTGCTTTTTCTGGGAATTAATTGTCTTGTTTATGTCTATGTTTTTTGTCTATATGCTTGGTCGTTAGGGAAAGTTGGTCCTGTCTGCACTTTCTCCATTAACTGGTGTACAAATATTTGGCTTCTCAGTCTTATTCTTGTTGTGATTGTTGTGTTTTCAATAGGCTTAGGGGCAGTAGCTCCCCCAAATTGGACAAGGTTTGAAAGGTTTTTTTTCTCTTGTTTTATTACATCTTGATCTGCCTTGCTTTCTTAGGCATTCCTTACACCTCCATGTTGATCCCCAGACTCACTTGACCCCTCCTTTAACCTCCTACCTCCTTAAAATTCAATGCCTGGCAAATTAAAGCTATATGGTACCAAAATTAGTCTGTATACAGGAGTGCTCATATAAAAGAAATGGATCCAAATACTTTTTTTTGTTATTGTTCACATGACTTAAGTTTTTAACAAATAAGTTTTAAATATGTTGATAAAATAAAAGTAAAATGTTATAAAAGGAATTAACAGGCCTGGTGTGGTGGCACACGCTTGTAATCCCAGTACTTTGGGAGGCAGAGACCGGAGGATCCGGGTTCGCGGCCAGCCTCAGCTCTCTCGCTCTCTCTCCCTGTCTCTCTCTCTCTCTCTCTCCTTAGTGAGGCTCTCCGCAAGTTCGTGAGACCCGGTTTCAAAAATAAAGTATAAAAAATAGGGCCGGGGGCATAGCATGGAGGTAGAACGCCCCTGCGTTCAATCCCTGGTACCGCAAAAAAAAAAAAAGGAATTAACAGGTTTTTCAGAATAGCTAATCAATATTATTTATTTAACTGTCCATTGTTTTTAGGATTTTTTTTATTTTTGTTAAAGTAATAACTGAAAGTGCTGACTGGCTGTTAAAATGGGTAAATTAGGTAAATGTAAGTAAGTTTATTTAATTGGTTTATCTTTAAAAATAAATCTAAATTGTGTATAAATAAGTTAAAAGCTGAACATCAAACTGCTAAATATAAAATAACATCTCATCTTGGTTAAAGTTTTTTTTTTTAGCTGCCGAGAGAGGCCTTCCTTTCTCAGTAGGGGAAAGTCATCAAAAGCTTTTTTTTCTTGTCTTCTTATCACTAGTTTTAGCCAAAAGCAGTCTTTAAGGACATCGGCCTGCTCCTGTGTTTTTCATGTTTAAAACAATGAAGTTTTCTGCTTAGTAACATTTATCTAAAATTTTTATTTACAAGAGGTTTCCATAAAGATAATCTTTTGTGTTTGCTATCTTTGATTACCTAGCAAGCTGCATTTTAGCAAAATCAGGGTTCATAACTTTGGGTTACTATATTCGACAACATACCTGTAACCAGAGAGGTATATGTATCCAAAAGCTAAGTATACTATGTGTCTAGGTTCATCTAAATATTTTATAAAAACTTATAAAACTAAAAATGTCTGAGTTTCTTGTACATGCAAGCAAGCCAATGGGTTTTAAGTGATCTCTTTATACAATATGTATTGTATTCATACCTTGAGTTACTAAACTTCTGTCATCTCTTTAGTACCATTCAAAAATTCATCACTAAGACCTGGTTTACATCTGTTCACCTTGACTGAGTAAGTGATAAAAAAGGAGATGCAACTATCTACCAAGTTATAAGCTCATTTCTGATTATTAATGCTGTTTTCTAAGCATATAAAAGTCTAAAAACTCTTCTTTGATTTTTATCCTATGCTGTCAACCTGCATAGATTTGTAATTAGTGTTATCTTACTGAGCCACAAATTCTAAATTTCGTTCCCATGGTTAAATTAATATAAATTAAGGTTATATTATGGTCAAGTTAATATATGTTAATTTCTTTATAACTATACTTTAATTATTACTGGCTCCTTTGTAAGATAAATATATTCAGGTTTCCTAAGCATCTTCTAAAATGCAAAACTTAGCTGGGCGTGGTGGCACATGCTTGTAATCCCAGTACTTTGGGAGGCAGAGACTGGAGGATCCGGGTTCATGGCCAGCCTCAGCTCTCTCTCTCTCTCTCTCTCTCTGTCTCTCTCTCTCCTTAGTGAGGCCCTCTGCAACTTCGTGAGACCCGGTTTCAAAATAAAGTATAAAAAATAGGGCCGGGGGAGTAGCGCGGAGGTAGAACGCCCCTGGGTTCAATCTCCGGTACCTCAAAAAAAAATAAAATAAAATGCAAAACTTAAGAAAAAAAGTGTAACAGATTCTCACTCCATGAACCTGATTTTTTATTCTGTTTTGAAAAATGTTTTAATCTCCAACTTGCTGTTTCCAAAAAGAAGGTGCAATATCATACATCATCATTTAGCAATATTAGCGTTTCAGTTGATTATTTGAATGTTGATACTTTGTTTTTTTCCTGTACATTTCCAGTAAGCTTCTTATAGAAAGTACCCATGATTTTTATTAATGTTTAAATTTGAAGATATTTGAGTAATATATTTCTAAGAATACCACTGGTCCCATGAAATCTTGCCTCCTTGACTTCCACCAGAACAAGATCTGTTAATTAACTCAGCTTGATTTCTGATGTGTGTTCTTTGTTCAAGCTCCCACAGTCAACTAAATTGTTTTAAGGAAGCTATATTGCTGTTGATATTAATTCACTTGCCAACCTCCAATTTTGAAAGTTGTCTAGTTCTCCCCTCAGTAAATGTGCTTCTCATGAAACCCTTGTTTCAGGATGGGACAAGTGCTGTGACAGCTTGTGTTCCACTAACCTGTTTGCTTTGACATCTTACTGCTTTTCCTTTTAATTTCTTTTGAGTGAGAAAAGTTTAATACAACAGATATCCAGAATACTTGCAATATAAATGAAGATTTGATTTTTGTATTAAAAATGCAAAGAGAAATTGACCTTCATTTAGTTAATCTGAAATAATATATAGCTCTATGTTCTTTTGAATAGGTTCATTGAACAAAATTCTGATTGTTTCAAGTCATTTTTCCTGCAACATTTAGATTTTTTTTCTCATTCTTTGGTGTATTCAGCACCATCTGCATCTTCTTGCAGTTGACGTCATTGCTTTGTTGGCTGTAGCATATGCTACATTATTCTAGTCGGGATTGTGATAACTTGCTGCCAGCCTCACTCAACTCTCAGTTGGCTCTGGGTGAGTTTTTTACTCAGTGTTAACTTAAGAAAATGCTTTGTCTTATAATCAGAATTGTTAATAATAATTTTAAGGGTTTTATATTTATGTATCCCTAAATTATATTATAATCATCTTTAAGCAAAAATAACCAAAAATAATAACATACTTGGCATTTCAAATCATGCCACTGAGTTAAAAAAATTAGATAATTATATATATATATATATATATATATATATATAATAGGTACTTCATATGTAGTTATATGTATAATCAAATTTAAATGACAATTAAAATTATTATTTACATTATTTAATTATTAATTAATTTAAATTATTATTTAAATTATTAAATTTAAATTATTAAATTAATTATTAAATTATTAAATTTAAATATCAGCCCCAGATATTAAAAGAAAAAAACTCCAGAAGCAAGAAATGGGACCTTAGATTCCCATTGATCACCTTTTAAATTTGGCCTTTGGGGTTTTCAACAACAGAGACAAGGTAGATACAATTAAAAGCCAGAAGAGACAAATGCGGACATAAGGACAAGCCCACTTAATTGCCCTGGCATTGGGTAATAAATCCCTGCCCCCTCAGAGATACCCAAAGGCTCCTGCCCAAAAGAGGTAAAGAAAGTCAAGGCCTGGCACCTGCCATTATTGCAAAGAGCCTGGGCATTGGGTCAAGGACTGCCCTAGTCAGGAGTCCATCTGCATCTGGGATGTGCCCCCTCTGTAACATTGGAAGTGTGATTGCCCTTGCCTCTGAAGGGAAGTGAGGTCATCTGCTCCTATCATGGCTGCCCTCAAGGACTGAAGATGCCCAAGGCTCAGCAAGGCCCCTCTGAATACCCTCTGAACAATAGAAGAGCCTGGGTGACTCTTGACGTGGCAGGTAAAGATATCAAGTTTCTCTTGGATATGGGAGTTTAATCCTCTCTGTGATTGTCTCTCCTGGGCCTTTTTCTTAAGAAACATGTATTGTTACTGGGGTTGACTGCACCCCCAAGGCCAAAAGATTTAACTTACAGATTTAGAGAGCTAATCTTTACTGGAGCCTTCTTAGTTCTCCCAGAGTGTCCCACAGTTGTTAAACTACAGGGACACAAATCCTGGATTCATATGTCTAGAATTGAACCTGTGCCTCCTGAGACTTTATAGAATCAAGACTCTGAAGTCAGGAATAAGCCTCCAGATGCTAAAACCTGGGAACACCAAAAGAACCCCAAAAGATTGAATCAAGATAAGTTTTGTTTTTATGTTTTTTCCTTATAGCTAGTATATATTATGTCTAGCCAGACTAAAAGATGTCAACTTATTTGTCTGCTAATTTCTACATCATTCTTCCAGGGAAAAACAAACTTTCTCCTGGATTGGGCACAACAATATAACAGAGGTATTGATAAAGGTGCCTGTTTAATTTGTGGGCTAGTACCCACTTCCAGTTCATCTGAATTACCTTGGTAAATGATGCCCGTTCAAAAATAATTGGTTAACACCTTGGTGAAATAAAATTCTCATTTTCTTGGCCAATATACTTTGCATCAGAATGCCCTTCTGTTGTTTAAATTGCTGTTATTGGTGACTAATATCAAGCATATTTATGCCTCTTTTCCAGAACATCAGAGAATGATAATTCCACAGCCAATCGGAAACCCTGGTCTTCCTGTGTCTCCTTTAGACCAGTTAAGATGAGACTTTTGTACGACGGACCAGCTCAGCCAGGAAACTGAGACCGACGGGACAGGGGTCTCGGGATGGTGGGCAAGGAGTCGGCGATGATGTGACAAACAGACACAGACAACTCAGGGAAGTTGTATCTGAGTGCATTTTGCAAAGCTGCAGGCAAGGATTTTATACACAATGATTAAGGAAACAGAATACATAATCAGCTGATCATTGTTTATACCTATGGTTTGTACAATCTTAATAATTTCTTAATGATTTCTAAAAAGTAACAATGCAAAGCTATAAGAGCAAATAAATGTCAGAGCATACGTCTTGTTTGGCATAATGTCATGGGCACGTCAGAGCATACGTC